>JACN01035876.1:0-11728 GCA_000787155.1 Scartelaos histophorus | reverse complement strand
TGAAACTGTCTGATGCATCAGGCTATCAAGTTATGACAATACTGTAAGATTTTCA
Organism: Scartelaos histophorus; assembly: GCA_000787155.1. NCBI lineage: Eukaryota > Metazoa > Chordata > Actinopteri > Gobiiformes > Gobiidae > Scartelaos > Scartelaos histophorus. Next base: position 11,673 of record JACN01035876.1, on the reverse strand, counting down.
TATTGTTGCATCCATAGCCCGGCAGTAATGACAGATCAGAAAACTGTAATATGGACACTTGAAATGCTCTGCCCAGTCATTTTATGTAATTTCCTCATCAAAAACAGACCTGGAATTGTTTTGTGGATTTCAAAATTTGTGTGTTTGTGTGAAATGAAACAAATGAAAAACACTCCTTTTATTGCTGCATAACAACCACATCACAAGAAGTGCTCCACTGTGTTTTTAAACTCCATACACCTTCACTAAAACCATTTGGATAATTTCAGCCCTGGAATTAGGATTACATGTGTGAACGAAACAAAACAACTCCAGGTATGTTTTTAATGAAGTACCAGCATTCAAACATGGTAATATTACACAAAATTAAAACTTTGTGAGCTTTAAACCAAGTTATTAATTATTGCTACTGTTCTTCTACTAGCTTATCTCTAAAATTAGGAATTGCTTCGTGGTTTGCTAGTTTATTTGGCCATTTATATATTTTTGTGAAGTCGACTGAGATAAGAAGTTGACATTGGCGCTACAAAGGAAAGCAAATCAAATTGATCTAGACACATGTTTTTGACTCTTTTTGAACACATGGTCTTCAGTAATCTTCAAACAGTTTCTCATTTAAGCTTTTCCTGAACTGTGCGTGTTACTAGTTTACCTCACTATAAACCCGAGTAGCCAGCTGCCTGTCTGTTCGTGTTAATGAGGATTTAAATAAAAGGGGAAATAACCACAGACACGGCAAGGCTGACAGCAAGATAGATGCTCTGTTTTCAATTAGAAATACAATTTATGCTCTACAAAGAACAGGGCAGTTGCATGTGAGCACAATTGTATATACAAATTACACAAATTCCTCATGTCTTTTACAATACAAAACGTGCCTTGGGTCCATTATGAAGGGTGCCTGCGGTTGCATCTTTGGTTGACACGTTCTTCATTGAGTTTTTCAAGTTTTGACCATTTTTACTAAAGCAGGTCTAAAAACAATGTACCAAGCCTGACATGAAAATTCCTATGTTGACTTATGGTGCAGGATATGATAAAAGGAACTATTATTTTTAGGGTCAGTATTTATCAACGGTGCTTTTTCTTTGTACTAGAGGGGGACGTTTTTTTTTCCTTCTGGATTACAATTAGATTTCAACTCAATTACAATTAGATTTCAGCTGAAGAGGACAGAATAAATAACTTCTCTATATGCATCAGTCGACAGAAATTTGGGGGCCCGGGGTAAGAAACCTCACATGGGGCCCCTATAATATTAACTAACCGGAAGAGGTTAACTAACTCCTGAAGTATTCAATTCTGCCATCTATTTTTCAAAGTAATATATATTTTTAAATCGATACTGTACATGGGTATTTTTTGGGTCAATACTGCTTTGTATCTGTGGCATAAATTTGATTCAGTGTCCTCATTTATTGTCTCCATTTTCTTCAAGGTTGTTATGCAATGACAAAGTAAAAAGGTGTTTTATTTTGAGGCTGCAATTATTAGGAGCAAAGTTCGAGTCAAGTTCCATATTGGGAATGGGAGTTTTTAAAAATGTTGCCATTTTGTCCATAGATAAAAACCAGATCAGGTAGAGCGGGTTAATACAAACATTTTAAAATCAAAATGAGGGGCCTAGTAGAAACTACAGAGAGAAGGGGAGGGCAATTTTTTACCATACAAAGTGAATTTGAATCCATTGAGCTGGAAATGTGCCCATGCCAACTTCCCATTTGAAATGTGGTGGGTTAAAAGGTTAGCTGTGTCCATACAGACTTTGGGCCCCTAAACTGTGAACCACTCCCCACTCATTTACATATATCAGATCTACTACCGTAATTTCCGGACTATAAAGCGCACCTGAATATACGCCGCATCAACAAAATTTTGACAAAATTTTAGAACTGTACATATATACGCCACACCTGAATATAAGCCGCAGGTGTCCACTACTTCAAGAATGTTTAAGTTCGGTTCATCTGCTTTTATTGCCTCTGAAAGTGTTTGTGGTCTGTATGAGTCAGTTAGTCACGCTGCTGTCGTCACCGTCTCACTGATGCCGAATTTACCTGCAGCGGCTTTACGTCCTTCGGCATTTCTCCGTTTGTTTTCCATGAGTATTGTGTGTGTGTATGAAGCACAAAAATAACGGTTCAAAACCCAATCAAACGAGCATCTTCCTCTGCACATCCCCACATCACTCCCCGTCTCTACTGCACATGTCTCCTGCACAAAGAGACGCTGTCGGAGCTTAGATCTTGTCAGCGGATTTCACACTCTCCCGGGGGCAAGGTTAAGTTGTGGATCAGGCATTTGTGGAAGTGCAAGAAAAAAAAGTAGCGGCTAGAAGCACATAGTCCGGAAATGACAGTACTTCCCAAGAGTTTCATTTTGCTGATGAACACATTTTTATACTGGCTCAAATTGCTTGTTTTACCTGTTAACCTTGTTTTCATTCATACTGTTGACAAACTGAGCAGTACTGCATGTTTGTAAATGTGCTACATAATAAACCTTGACTAGTATTTGTTTAGAGTTACTGATCTGAGTAAATCTGGTTTAAAGTCTTGCTTTAGGTGATTTTTTTCTGACTCTTAGAAGTGGTATGGTCTGGTTTCAGTCTTTGTCTCTTGTGGTATTCAGAAACCCAAATATTTCGTGGGGATGGCGTCTGGCATTAGAAGTTTTACAATCACTGAAATAGAAAGTTTTCAGGATTGGAAAAAAAAAACAAAAACAAAAACCAAAACACTAGCAGCACGTTCACACAACAGGAACATTACATAAACTTTATTTCCTGGAGACCGATCCTAACCTAAACCTTTAACCCATTATAACCCACATCTTAACTTAAAATGATGTTGTCAGTGTAATATTTTAGGATTTATGTAGCAAGGACCCCATAAATGAGGCAAGTCCCAGTGAAGTCAGTGTAAACTGTATAAAAAGTGGAATAAGGGAGACTGATGCCACCCATAATATTCAGCTTCAGTCAAATAAAGCTCATGATGCTAGCAGTTACTGGGGCCTTGGTCAGGCTTACCCATTTGCCTGACATTAGGAATTTATTAATGGTAAAAACTGAGTTATTAATAGTGAAATAACCTGCTCTATATAATCCTTTTTAATACAAACATTTTAAGACCAAAATGATGTGGCTCCCTGCAGCAGTTGCAGAGACGAGCAACAGTATTTCAATCCAAGTTAACTGAGCTGGAGTCAGGAAGTTCGAATGGAAGTGCTTTCGATGACTCCTATTTGGAACTTAGTAGCGTGTGTTAGCCATGTCCATTTATATATACAGTGTATGGTGTCAACTTCCTGCTCAAACAAAATTGGGATTTGGGTTTTGGTTTCTGGGTTAAACCCAATTTTGTCCCGTGTTTGATCCAGGACTAAACCAGGACTTACCCAGAGTTCCTCCGGTGGCCATGGCAAGAGACATCTGGGACAGCAGCTCTGGGGAGGGTTTGAGGGCCCCCAGCGTCGCAGCAATGCCCCCAGCGACGCCCATCATCCCGAGGGCATTACCAAGGCGGCTGGTGCCCTGAGCGGACAAACCGGCCAACGCCCCAACACAGCATAGGCCAGACCCCAGGTACATCATCTGCAATCACAACACGGAAATCAGAGATTTCTTGAATAGTACAGATATTTAAATTTGTGCTGCCATAGTTTGTCCAGAATCTAAACACTGTATAAAATTAAATGATATGATGAAATCTATATTTACAATTTGTGGAGTGTAAACTGTGTTTAATATTAAATGTAGCCAGTAAAGTAGTACTTTTTGCCCAGTACCATTACTTTATTTGTTGCACTGGCTTATCATAAAAAAAAAATGTCTAAAAACAACCTGGACTGGTACAATGGCATCATAATTTAACTATGGAAGAGAATTTTAGACTATGGGAATCCAATGGCAAACCCTGCACGTGGAGAGGGAGACATATTGAGATTTGTAATAGTAGATAGTTTGGCATGACTGATATTATCACACAAAATTTTGAACAAATCTATGCAAAAACTGGGAATTCATACAAAAATCACAAGAAATTCTAAGATTTCACAACCATAAAGAGACGTGAAAGGTGAAAGTTGCACCTCCACTGTTCACTAAAGTTTAATCATGATCACGGGGCCCAGGCACCGTACCTGCTCAATGCTGTATCCAGCTGCCACAGATGCTCCGTATCCTCCCACAAACGCCGCCCCGGGGAGAGCGTACAGATAGTTATACTCCGGAGGGTCAGTGGGACGCTTAAACATGTCCAACATCCTCTGTGTGATCAGGAAACCACCTGGACAAAGAGAAAGACATACAAATGTAAATCATAGTTACAGAACTCATTTTAAATGTTATCGCCAGCATTAAAAACCATTAGCAAAATACACATGTTCCCAAAAACCTGACTGTTGAACTCTGTTACAGAAAATATGTAATTGCTTCTTTTATATTCTAGATGTCACTACCATTTTAAGAGCTAAAAACTGATGCAATTAAGGCAATAAATCAAAAGCAATAAAAGACTTTTCCCATCAGACCTGCAATGTTGATGGAGGAGATGAAGGCGGCGCCCAAAGCCAGAGCCTGTGGTAACGAGGAGGGGGTGAGGCCTCCTCCCATCAGCACCAGACCCCCCACAGCCGTCAAACCTGAGAGATGCAACACATACACACCCTTCAAACAAAATACTACTTCCTTCATCATTTCTAAGTTAAGACAACATTTGTTAAATTGAAATATACGTATTGGGTATCAAAATTTACAGGGGCAATCAATAAAATTTTTCAGCACAACTCTGTGCACTAATAATGGTTCGTTTTATTAGGTTACATTTTGTATCCAACTGTTCCCCATTTAAGGCTTTGGCTTTTATTTTAGCAGTCACAAGAAAATATGAGTAAATATGAGTACTTCTGGTGACCTTTTACAAAACAAAAATACCAGAGAAGAAAAACACTGGAGACAAATGAAAACTTTTACAGACAATGTTGGCTTTCATATTCACATAGCACAGCAAACATGAATTTTAAGTTTTAAAATAAAAAAGGTACTAAATAATGGAAATGCAGAATTTGTAGCATCAAAACAAACCAATATTTTTCATTTGTACAAGCACAGAAAGCAAAGCAGTTTTATCCAGGCCGTGTTAGTTTTTCTTACCGGAGATGGCGTTGGTGACCGACATGAGGGGCGAGTGCAGAGCTGGAGTGACGCCCCAGACGGTGTGATACCCGACGATTCCCGCCAAACCAAAGGTCGTCACCATCTGAGTGAAGGCGGCGTTCGGAGAGACGATGCCCAGAGCCAGACAGGTGGACACGCCTGTGGAGGAGGAGAGCAGAGTGGTACAAACGTAAAGATAATCATTTTAATATCCAAACTCTGATCACTACAGCAAACAATCATCAATGTAATTTATAGTATTCTCCTAAATAGTGACCCACTCTACTGTATTCGGACTATGAGTTGGCTTCAGCTCTATACCAAGACATTTGCAGTCAGCCTTGGGTCAACCTCAGTCATGCTCATAGTGAGTGACGGCCACAATTAACCAATCAAAATGAAGTTTGAACCCTCAATATCCTTATTATACATATTATGCTTTTGCCTATAAAAAGTAGATGATTATTTTACAGTTTTGGCATTTAAATCAACTTTTCCCCAAAACCACCAGTTAATATTTTATATAAAATGTCACTGTTAACATGACAAAACAATGTGATTTTTTGTGCAGACACAGCTGCTGGAGCCTGACCTGCCGTGTAGACGCCGGCAGAGGTCAGAGTTTTGTTGAAGGGAGAAACAGCAGCCTTTTTTTCAGCCTCGATTTCAGCCACAGATCTCTGTTTGACCGGAGCTGGAGGAGCCGTCTTAGGCAGAGGAGCAGGGAACATGTTCTGACCCTCCTGTGGACAAAAAACAAAAACGTGACTAGGATTTCTTTGCAACATTCCTACTCACCACCAGAGGGCAGTGCTGAAAGCAATGATTCCTCTCATACATGTGCAGGGAACTTTGAGTGCTCTCAGCATCACCTTCTGGAGGTCAGTAGAAATTCATAAAACCATAAATTTTACAACTGCTGTGATTGTTTTTAAGTGAACTCTTCAATTATCGATCCACCAGACGCCTTTTTAAATGCAAGTTTACGATATACATCACACAAGAGGAAAGGAAGAGTAAAAACTTCTCTCACCTTCATGACGAGTGTGCCCCTGATGACGTGGTCAATGGTGCCGTAGTCAAACTCCTCCCGGGGTTCATAGTGGAACACGTCCTTGTCGGGGCTGATGGCTTTGAGCAGCTTCAGGATGTTGTTGGAGTACAAAGTGCTGGCCTGAGTCGCCATCCGACTGGGCAGGTCTGTGTAGCCGATGTGAGTCACTCCCTGAAAGTGAAAATGGGACAAAATTTGAGAAAAGACGTGTTTTATACAGTTTAGTTTAACCTGGTCACAAATAGTTTTTTGCTTTTAAAAAAGGTAATATGTAACTTTTCTGGTGGAGGCTCTGCCATTAAACTTATTTTGCTATGAACAAAGCAAATCATTTTACACACAGACCTTCTCGGGGTGTTTTTGTACAGTAGAATACACAAGATACACTTTGTTTTTCCTGAAATGTTGCACAGTATTTTATGATCATGGAGACAGGTGGACTTTGTTTTTGGCATTGGTTTTACCTTTTTATTGCAAACAATGAATAACAAAATCCACCCAAGTAACAACTGCCTTCTCCCACAGCCCTCTTCAAAATAAACTACAACTTTGTACCCTTTGTGGGACCTAACTACTACTTCCAGATAAGTTTGAACAATTACATAAGTAACATTATTGTCCAAAAAGTAACAGGAACTTACTTTTATGGAGCCAAGGTCCAAAAGTGCATAACAGAATAAAAATAAAGTGCTTCTTATCTTTGCTCTTTTGACTTTCAGCCACTCAAACCTACAGCTACTACTGAATTTAAAAAAAGGACCTCCAACTAAAAAGTGACATAGTGCACCTTTAAAAGCAAAAGGGCTCCCCACAAATGCTGGTTGTAATTTTGAACATAATGTGTTCCAATTAAGGTAGCAGAATAGATCAAGAATAAATCAAAGACACGATTTAAAACGGCAAGATTCAAATCACAAAGGCCACAATTATTTAGATAAGAGGAAGTCATTTGCAAAGAATATATTTTGTCTTGCATCTGTGGTTTAGACCAACAAATTCGTGGCATTCTTGTATTACTTCATCAGTTCATGCTTCTTTCTCTCAAATGTTAATGCTCCTGGAGCCCATATTACGCCATTTTCTGATCAATGTCATAAAGTCGTTTCCTCATCACAAACATACCTGGAATTTTGTTTCATCCACACGTTTGACACACAAACCCTGCGTATTCTAGAGGAGATCTTCTCTAAAATAGAAAACACTCTGTTCCCCCTTATGGTGTAATGTGGTTATACAGGAAGTGCTCCACTGTGTTTTTAAACTCATGCACCTTCAGTAAAATCATATGGATAATTTCAGACCTACAATTTCCAATCTCTACTGAACAAAAAAAAAGGTAAACGGCAGCTGCCAACTTGAAAAATACAACTTCATGACATCACAAGGGTGAATATAAAAGCATTTTAAGCTCTGGGGATGTTGTACTTTGGAGATGATGAATAATAAATGTGTGTTTTTCTTCATGATGCAACATTGTAACATGGCTCACAAAAGTACATTTTATGTTATGTAGGGCCTTTAGTACACACTCCAAAAAGAATCCAGTTGTGATATTTGTTCTATTATGTTTTCTATACTAAAGCAAACCTAGTTACAAGTAAAAAAATTGTAGCAGTGTAAATTTGTCATAGTTTTTACCTTATGAACGTACAGCTCTCCTGGTTTGGTCGTCTCGATGTTTCCTCCGGCTTCAGAGGCCAGATCCACCACCACAGAACCGTCTTTCATCGACTCCACAAACTCAGTTTTGATGAGGATCGGGGCGCGTTTACCTGAACACAAACACACAAGCAAAAAACTGTAACCAACTTCTGACGATAATGATGCACTGACAACAACACTTCTGCCACTGTTGAAATAAAAGATCAATATGCTTCAGTCTATGCATTGAAAAACAGATATCTATGAAAAGTAGAAAAATCATGGACTTATTTATTGAAGTGAGTTGGTAGGACAATACCTTTTGCAAATATGAATTATAGTTTTACACCAGTCAAGAGGAAACTGGTGAAGAAAAGTTGAAAAATATGTAGAAAATTACAGGAAGTTCAGAGTTCAATATTGATTACTCAAGAATTCTGCACAATTTACACAAGGAACAGACTTTTCTGATATACTTTCCAACTATTAAGAACATTTAACCCTAAACTGGTGGAAAAAAATGTTACCACATGTTAAAATATGGCACAGGTGTGATCCAAAGAATTATGGAAGTATGTTCTAGTTCTACCTTTCATAAACCCTTGGCACACTGATAGTAATTATGCAAGGGTGGTGCATTATAGTGGTTTGAATTGTAAAGCAAATTTGAGTTTCTGGAAAAGCACAATAGATTTCACTCTTACTCATAGGTGGTAAGATTTTATAGCTACAGCTTTCAGGGAAGACAGAAAAACAGGTGTGAAATACTTGTAGTGCCAGATCTGCTGCATCATTAAGCAGATAATTACTACATCGACTTATCGTTCAATATATGAAGGTTGGAGCAATACATTTTGGGGTCAGTATTTATTATGTGCACATTTTCTTTGCACTACTGAGAGACGTTTAGCCATTTTGAAGTTATATGATAAGATCTGAGCTGTAAAAGGTTGAATTAATAACTCATTACAGAAACAAACCAAGTACTAGTGTTGTAGATTTTCTGTGGCATAAAATATCATTTATAGTTTATATTTACTCCAACTTTAAAAAGTGTTATTGTGACAGGCCTAGACACTCACACCAAGGAGAAATGGGTGGGAACAAATACAATACACATAAAAACTAGAGTGAATTTAAAGTTTGGGTTTTCAACTTTATTCTGAGATCGACTTAAAGACAGAAGTTTATCAAACGCACTCTTCAAACATGGAGAGGAGCCAGACCTGGGATGAGCGCCGTGCTGATGACGATGTCGACCTCTTTACACTGCTTGGCGAAAAGGGCCATCTCGGCCTCGATGAACTCCTTGGACATCTCTTTGGCGTAACCTCCGACCCCTTCCCCAGACTCCTTTATGTCCACCTCCAGAGGCTCCGCCCCAAAGGACTTGAACTGCTCCAGTGCTGCAGGTCTGAACAAAGACAACGCAGCTACGATTTCAAAATGAACTTGAAATGTCAGGTAGATGAGAACAGTTTTAATATTGGATAAAAAAAATATATAAAAAAGGGAAAATATCCAGAGAGTGAAACTGATTTTTGTACATTACTGATGAAAAGGTACACAGTGCATATTTAATTTAACTTTTTAATGTTATTTGATGTTCAGTTGCAATATACCTGGTGTCAAACCCTCTGACGATGGCTCCCATGGACTTGGCTGCTCCTGCTGCTGCCAAACCTGCAACTCCACCTCCAATGACCAACACCTGGATTTAAGAAACAAAAACAAATGATCCTGAGTCACATCATTATAAAATAATATGAAAAGAGAGTCCTAGTCTGTTAACATTCACTGTCCCAATCAAATAAATGACATGTGTGTAGATTGTAGATTTTCTTGCCTTTGCTGGAGGGACTTTTCCAGCTGCAGTGATCTGTCCAGTGAAAAACCTCCCAAAATGATTAGCAGCCAACACCACAGCCTTGTACCTGTGCAAAGACGAAGATGAGAGTGAGTATGTATCCAGATTGAGTGACTTTAGTTAATAAAGCTTTATGCTTAAACACAGCTACATGAAGGCCACTTTTCCCCTCCCACTTCTCCAACTGGAGTCTTGTCAGATGATCAGAAGCTTTCCCATTACAGACCCTGAACCACCATTTGAAATATACCAAAATACAGCGATGCACAGATACCAACAAAGACTAAACATAATATTGACGACAGATACTCCCTTGCATATGACAAAGCCCATTCTGAAAACTTTTAGAATAGTCTTTTTCGTAGTCTATTAATTATTATCACGTGATATTATAGTTTGAGAAAAAATGTGCCAAATTAAAAATCTAACTGCTGGACCTTAAAAATATTAAAATAAAGTTGAAAAAGCTGGTGCATCTCTAAAAATTTCCTATTCTGATATGGATTCGATATTGTAGCTTTAAGTATCTGCTAATACCAAATATCAGCAAATACCAGCGCAGAGACTGAAAACAGCATTTATTTCCTTATTTATCCTCCACTGATTACAGAATAACTTTGTAAATAAAAGTTCAAACATTAGGAGAGCTTGACCGTAAACAGTCATATTTCATCAAGTTCTATCCAACCGGAATATCGACTGAACCGATATTTGGACCCAGATATCCAATCCAGCAAATATTTCAGCACCAATTTTGGATCAGTGCTTCACCATTAGTTGTCACAATTCTCTAAAATTTTTATTGTGTGGGACCTGTTTTTATGAGTCTTTACCTGAAAGTAAATTTAACAATCATGACACACCTTTACCTTATTTTATATTGAATTTCTTTCTGAATCGATAAATGATCTAATCATATTCGACTGGCCGCTACATAAACCTTACCCGGCGATGTTTGCCATGGAGCTGAGTGCGTCGTATCCCTGGGCGATGGTTACCCGGGGAACCTGGTCCATGGCCAACACCGTGCTCTGACGCTCCGACAGTTTGGACATGAGCTCCGGGTTCTGCGCCGGATAAACGAAACTGACCAGAGTGGATTTGGGCTTCAGCAGGTCCACCTCGGTCAGGGTGGGAGCGCGAACCTACAGAGAACAACGGAGACGAGTCAACACTGCATTCTGAAATGTTACTACATTTGCAGCAACTAAAGATTATTTTAGTAGTTTGTCCATTTTCCTTCCATCCATCCATCTTCTCCCGCTTAATCCAGCTGGGTCGCAGGGGCAGTACTGCCCATTACTCTGTGCACCAGACCCAGACCCTATGAACCCCTCTGCAGGTGGTGAGCCCACAGGAGGGAGGAACCTGATTGTTAACTGTTCATAGGGTGTTGCATGTTTTTGGGTGATGGGGGGAAACCGGAGTACCCGGAGGAAACCCATACAGACACGGGGAGGAAACATGCAAACTCCACACAGAAAGGCAACATTGATATTTGCCCATTGTGTGCAAACGAACCTCATCTTATTATCGGACTAGTTTATTTTTTACCACTGAAGCTGAAACAATATGCAGACTTAAGATTTATCACACAATTTTCAAACCAAAGGAGGAAGTAGACAGACTCATTCACACGATAAGGCTCAGTATTCCCTCTTTAACCTTGCCATACATGACAGAATAAAAGTATTAAATCACTCCTGATGAACACAGTGAAATAAAATATTTGGATTAACCCGCTTGACATGATCCTGGATCCTGTTTTTTAAGACCAAATTGAGAGAGGGGTGACAATTTTTCCAATGTAAAGTCGGTGGTGCCGCACTGGGTTTGCTACTTATTTTGAATTATTTTTTTTTATTATTATTTTATTGATTTATTATTTTTTTATTATTTTAGTATTAATTATCATTATTAGTATTAATTATCATTATTATTATCATCATTATT
>JACN01090388.1:0-11210 GCA_000787155.1 Scartelaos histophorus | reverse complement strand
TAAGATAACTCGCCAAGTAAAATGATCCCGCTGCAAGGACAGATCATTTCGCAACTTTTAAGTCATTTTCTGATAGATTTAATTGTTTATATCTTAAATTTTGGTCTCACTTTTTGCGGTACACAGACAAAGCAGAGGGTGATCAATACAGTGGATCAATAGGACGCACTAAATATGAGATGTTGGCTTTATCAAGGTGGATTTTCAAAAAAGCTTAAGTCAAAAACACTGCTTAAAGTCATAAATATGAGCCATAGATTGGACATGCCTGGTTTATAGCAACAAACATACTGAACTGGAACCTAAAACTTAGCAGCAGTTTGCATCTTCATGTCGGCGACGGCTCATCGGGCTCATCGTAGAGACCGGCGCCGTGACCTTTGACCCCTTGTCTGCCCAAGAACTGGATTAAACTGGATTAACAGAGACTTTTACAGATTATACTCAGGACCGGAATGTGAAATGATGAGAGGAGTGGGCTAGACCTGGTTTAGACCTGGTTTAGACCTGGTTTAGACCTGGTTTAGACCTGGTTTAGACCTGGTTTAGACCTTGTTTAATCCTGGTTTACTTCTGATTCTTATTGGTGGAAGAAAAAGTGATCATTTTCTCGAAATAAAATCAAAATAGGCCTATAATTTTGTAAATTCTGTGCGTAACAGACTGAAAAAACCCCCCAAAAAACCCAAAATGTTACAGGACTGGAGTTGTTTTTTGTCTGTTTGTTCATCTGTTATAGTATTTGTTACGTATGATTTCTAAATTGGGAAAAAGTTGACTCTAACTTTTCATTTTTTATACTTTTTACTATGTTTTATTAGATTTTCTTGGAGTTACAGCTGCTTGTCTCCATGTATTGTCTCCTGCATTTATTCAATTACAGTTTTATTGCAAAAACAGACGCACATTCTTACTGTGTGAGGGCTCGCCACTCCATAGATCTGACCTGCACTGCAAATTTCTCTGATCTGGCCAAGATTTTAAAACTTATATCAGGTTATTCATCTTGTTTTTAGAGTTTTTATCGATTTATTGGTTCTGGATTGGTTGTATAATCTTAAAAATTCTCCCATATATTTCTTCCATGGCTAAACTAGTCAGAAAATCTTAAGTTTAGGAAATAAATGTTTAAAAGGAGCTAAAATCCATTTACCAGAGTTTTCAGCTGCAACATTTAAGATTCAGTGATACAGATTTGTTTGCTACAGACAGAACTAGTATCACGTAATCCCCTGATTTTAAAGATTTATATCTAGAATTTAGCATCTTTGAATTTATTATCAGGCCATTCATACTAAACATAAACCTGTTTTAAGTATATTTATCTAGAATTTAGCAGAATTCAAAACATTTTATCTAGAAACGGCACCTGAAAACTTATTATCAGGCCATGAACACTAATCATAAACTGGATTTAGGTCTTATTTCCAGCTCATGAACACCTGAGACTGCTTCATTTTAGTCTAGAGGGAGTTTATTTGAAGATAATTTGTCCAGTAAAACGATCTTGCTGAATGGACAGATAATTTCACTACTTTGAGTCATTTCCCAATAAATTTAAGTGTTTATATCTTCAATTTTGGCTTTTTTGCAGGATGTAACTCAGCCTTGCAGCTTCACTCGGTTTTAGTTTCGTTTAATGCCAAACTGTGAAACATTTCGGCCAAAGCATCTCCATTACCATTCATTATTTGTGCTATTAAGACGATACGGAGCTCCTCTAAAGCTTCATTTCTTTGACCAAATTGGCTCTTAAATCCTCCCATTACAGCGTCTATACATTAGAAAAGCTTCTCTTGCATCCTCTTAAATTACACAATCGCTTTTTACTATATATTTTCTTTCCTAACTACCTCAAGGGCCAATTATGCACTTTTCTACAGCGCGTATTTTATCCTCCATCGCTTGCCGTAGAAATCCAACTACAGCAATCTCTGTTTATTCAAATCCAAGTTCAAACGTGCGGGAATTATTATTATTATTGTTATTATGACACCGCGCATACATTAAATAACCAATAATGAGACTTAAGAAAAAACAGAGAGCGGGAGAGAGCAGGTGATTATGGGTAATCGTGGCGTCGCTAACGGCAACGGTGTTAAAAAATAAATAAATAAAAAAAATACCCACGGACATTTTGCTCTATTACGGCGTCATTAGTTCTAACTACTGCCAATTTGAACGGCCATAAGCACTTGGCCTCGGTATAAACTTCACAGCGACGAGAGCCACTGCCGACGATACAAGCGGATTCAATTATGAGCTGTTATTGAACAAGTAATGTACCTGGACTCGCTCGGAACGGAGGACGTGGAGTGTGGGTGGGTTTGAAGTGGCTGGTGTAGGATTAAAGAGGCAATGGGTAACTTTTCCGGTGGATTTCTGGGCGTTTTGTGCCGTGGCCTGGAATAAATGCTTGAATTCCCCCTCAGGATTGATAAAGTCTCTGTCTGAATCGCTTAAACTTATCCATTGACACGTTGCAGCTGACGTCATCAACATTCCCAGGGGGTGTGACGGCTAGCTGGAGGCACCACTCTGTCTGAAGTCAGATGTGGTTCTTCTCATCTTTTTGTTGAGAATTAAACTCCTAATCAGAAACACGAACGCTCGTATTTAGGGGTGTGCAAAAATATCAATATATCGTATCGTTTACTAAGTTATTTTGTTACAGTTTTGTTGCTTGTTTAGAAGAAGTAAATACGTTTATGCGACACATTTGGGGATTAAAATGGGTCTGTTTCCTCTTAACTTTGCACAAAAAGTGGTTTAACAAACGCTTTAACTATCACAGCCATGATTTAGCCATTACTTTTTATTGAACTGTATCGAATCATTATGAAATATATATTGTATCATATAGAGAGTACACTGTATTGAGACATGTATCGTAACATATGGAGAGTACACTGTATCGAGACATGTATCGTATCATATGGAGAGTACACTGTATCGAGACGTGTATCATATCATATGGAGAGTACACTGTATCGAGACATGTATCGTATCGTGAACAGGGTATCGAGGTATTTTTACTAGCTATGCCGCACTCGTATTGATTACACGCTCTTTAAAATGCGTTTAAATGTATTTTATTTCGTTTTCAGACTGCTAATGTGTGGTGTGTGGCCATGGTAACTGCTGAACATTCAAATTCACGCTCGTACACATGTAGTACACCCCCGGCGCGAGTACTACAAAATATCAGCGTGATGTTTATTCCATTAGCGGTTTTTCTATTGCAAAAAACCCCAATATTCTGACAGTGAACGGTGTCTCGCCTCCCCACAAAAATGTGTTTAAATGTATTTTATTCCGTTTTCAGACTGCTAATGTGTGGCCATGGTAACTGCTGAACATTCAAATTCACGCTCGTACACATGTAGTACACCCCCGGCGCGAGTACTACAAAATATCAGCGTGATGTTTATTCCATTAGCGGTTTTTCTAATGCAAAAAAAAAAAACAATATTCTGAGAGTGAACGGTGTCTCGCCTCCCCACAGATCTGACCTGTAGCCTGGTCCTGTGGCATTAGGGTCAAAGGTTATAGGTTAGATCATAATGAAAAAGTGTATGACATTAAACTACTTTACATTTATTAAATTACAGGTGGTTTTTGCTCAAAAATAGCAAGAAAAACAGGTGTTCTGACTATGAGCGTGGTCGCCTCTCCACAGATCTGGTTTAGGAGGCAATATTGGACCTTTACACGTTATATTTGCACTGGGGCAGGGCTCATTTTGCTCAAATTCATGGGGAAAAAATAGGAAAGAGTCACTTTAATCCTGCTTGTATTTCTTATTGATAGTTTTGTCACATCTCTGGGTGATTCTCCGTCGTGTGCGTTCTCCCGTGTGAATTCCCCTCTCCGAAAACCGGGATTATCCCCATAAGACCGCTTCCCCGACACAATTCCTCCAGTTCATCATTTAAACTATACAGCAACAGACGTGATATCTCGCAGGCTTATCTCGCGTTGGGGGGTTCAGTCGGTGGCGTCTATGGTAAAAAGAGACGGCTGAATGGTGTCTGAATTATCCGGTGCGGAGTCGGATCCCTCATGAATGAAACAAAAAGCGCGTTAAGAAGCGGAGTCCGATCGATGTGGAGAGCGGCTGGTGAGCGGCTCTTCGCTGGTGCCGGAGATTCAATGGAGCGAGACCAGTTGTCACATTCGGGGTTAGTTTGAGCTTTGTCTGTGTCTGTTTAGATCTGCACTATCAAAAGACTATTTATACCGGACTGTCTGATGTTATAAGGCCAGAGTTTGAGCTTCCTTCCATCAAATAATCTGTAAATATTAAAGTCTTCTCTACTGGATGGTTAGATGAAGACAGACTAATGATAAAAATGGTGACTTAAATGACTTTAACCTCACAAGAATCCAAGAATTGCGTAATATTGGACGTTTAACCCATTAGCCAACATAATTTCCCAGTTAATTTTATGGTTTTACTACGGATGTACCAATATTGAACCAGAAAACACATTTAAATAGATTTTGTTATAGCTTTTTTGGTTTAATTTGAATATTTTTTCCTATTGATAAATCCTTAAAATAAAAATCGTCACCTTCCTGAAATAATCGCCTATAAGTCACATTTTGCCTAAGTTTACTTTGCCATAATTTAAGTTTTGGGAGGAGTTTTTTGTGTTTCTTGGAAAACCTGAAAAAAATGATTTATGCGATTATTTTAGGAAGGTGTCGAAATGTAAAATAAAAGCATGTTTTAGTTTATTTTTTTGTTCATTTTGGTTGTTTTTTGCGCCCAAATATGCATCTTTACTAAGAGTCCTGCTTGTTTCCATGGATATTTTTAATATTTTTTGCTTTAATCCTCCGCAGTAAGACACAAAATGCATTTATCTCCATGCAAAATGTTCCACAGTGCAGCTTTAACTTCCTATTTCCATTGATAACAAGCAAAAATTGGATCTTTTCGTCTTGCTCATTTTTGTTGCTCATTAGTGTAAAATATAAAACAAAAACAGATCTTCTTATGGTTATACTATTATTTTTATGGTAAACATGGATCGTTTAGTCCTTGGGTAAATTATCATACATAAATCCCACAAATGTTAATCGTTTTGTGGCCAGAAACAGCATCTTTGGCCCTATCTCGCAACGATCTTACACCTCGAAGTCACAAAGTCGACCATTTTTGTTTTGTTGGTGCTTCGTTCTCTTACAAACTCCAGCAAACAAAGAGCCATACCGGTTTCTTTCTGTCTTACTCATTAGCCAAAAGAAGTAGTGGTGTGATTTTTGCGTCTCGTAGCTGCAGTCGCCCCCTGCTGGTCCCTGTCAGAACTCTTTTTAATGAAACATGATTGGTGGTCCAAAGTACAGCCTCTACATTTCACTCTCTGCTACTTTCCCTTTTCTCTCCATCAGCTCTTTCAGCGCCTCAAATGGGCAGAGCTGAAGTGGTTTTGACTGATTTCGTTCTTATACGGCGAGTACAATGCTTCGTCAGCCCTGCCATTAGGACTCCCATTGTTGACTCTTCAAATCTGTGACATACGGAGACTGTGCAAGTTCTGCTTTTGATTCCCACACGAGGAATATTCAAACTTATTCTAAACGCCCAATGTGTAACGTTTCTGCTCTTTTCTGTGGGTACGTTCTTGCTTTAAATGGAGGCGAGTGAAAGCCCGAGTTACGAGTCAGATCTGCGGAGAGAGGACCACGCTCAGAGTAAGAATCCACGTTGTTTTGAGCAATAACAGCGAACGTAATTAAAGAAATGGTGAAAATAGAGAAATAAAACCATACTTTGGAACATTCTGCATAGAGACAGATACGTGTTATGCCATACTGTGGAATATTATGGCCAAAGGAGCAACATTTCCATGGAAACAAGCACAGTAAAGATGCATGTTTTTCAGTGCAGCTAAAACAACCACATCGAAAACGAACAAACACAACATTTTAGTGCATTTTTTGGTTAAAATGTTTCATACTGGTGCTTTAAAGTTTCATTGTGTAACATTTCTAGTGTTGGGTCTGTATGAAATGCTACTGCTTTGTGTCTAGAAATGTAAAAAAGGGTTAAAGAATTCGAGAAAAAAATGAAAAAATTGTGATTTTTCTTCGTGATTTATGCTTTAAAAATAGGATTGTGTCCAAAGTTCAACATTTTAAAGATCCACAGCGTAGCATTGCACCTGCTTGTCTCCATGGAAACGTTATGGCTTTGTCTAGAATGTTCCACAGGCAGATTACAGGTCAGATCTGTGGAGAGTCGCCCTTATTCACAGAGAGAATTATTGTATTTTTGAGCAATAGAAACACCCGTAATGGATAAATGTTAGATGGAAATGTTAAATGTCGGCTAAGCAATAACATCTCCATGGAAACGAGCAGTGCACCTTTAAGTAAATCCAAAATAAATCTACATAATGCCCTACTGAGGAACATTTCTACAAGACCAGCACATAGAAACGCTCCATAGTGCACTTTAAGTTTACTATGACTGCATTAAAAAAAAGCTTTTCTTTCAGGTACAATTTGAAAGCGACATTCAAAAGACGGTATCAAATTGAAATGTTACTAATTAAACTACTCCGTCAAAATTCACCCCGAATAGACTCCTAATCGTTGACGTGTTTGCCAAAAAATCTCAAAAGAAATGCCTGAAAATATCTTAATTACGTTTTCCTGCCAATTTAAAACTTCAAATTAAGGACCAATTTGCTACTTAATCTTGATCTTGTTTACTTCGTAATTTCTTCGATAAAAATACCATATGTTGTTGGGTTTTGTTCTTCTTTTTTTTTTTTTCAATTTGCCTGTGATGCGTGTAGACTAAAGACGGTTTGAGCGCTTCTAACTTGATAATTAAACCTGGTATATCTCACATAATGGGGTGTTTTTCAAATCGTAGCTAATCAAAGTTAATTCACAACAATTGCATTTCCTTCTTTGACCTTCTTAATAATGTCGCGAGCGAGATTCTCCCGTCTTTGTCTTGCCAATTACGCCGCTAAGTGAAATTGCGAATCGGAGAAGTCGCTCTGTGCTATGTTAAGATTTAGAAACAAATAAAATTAAGCATGTTTTTTGTGGCTACAATATGGAAGATAATTTGTTTCATTACATTTTGAATTTTAAATAATGCTGAATTTCTCACTCTAATTTTTTTAACTCTGAAAAAACATGTTTGAATTTTTAAAAAATTATTTCACAATTTAAATATTCAAATTCAGCAGTCGAAATTCAGGGCGTAAAATTCGCAGATGCCAAGACAGAAGCAATCGATCCAAAGTGATTCAATCTAATTTAGTAAAAAGCAGGAAATGGTGCAGTGAAGCGATCTGATTGGTCAGAATTAGCCTCATCCAAACCTTAAACCCCGCCCACAGATGAGAACGGCCAATAGGAAACAGTCTCTGTCCTCCTCACTCACTCTGGATTGATTGCTTCTGTCTTGACATCTTGGATCTTTGCTGCTAAATTTTTCACTGCAAATTTTATACTTTTTAAAATTTTGACTGTTGAAATTGAGGAATTGGAAATATTTCCGGTGAATATTTCAAAAGTGATTTTTTTATACTGAATTTTAAACTCTTTAAAATTTCAGCAACTAAAATTCAGAATAAAAATAATTCAAACATGTTTTTTCAGAGTTAAGCAGCATTTAAAATTCAAAATCTAATGGAACAAATTATCTTCCACATTACAATAGTTAAGTAAAATTTGTAGGTATTTGTACATTTTACAGTGGATACTTTTTACTTTAACTTCACTACTCCTGGACTGAAAAGTAAAACGTATTTTCTTTATTATTTGAGACTTAATTTGAGTTACGTCCCAACTTTGAGCAAATCAAATGCGCAAAAACAGCTAGAAAAGTTAAGAAATCAAATGAATCACTAAAAATCCGCCAAATTCTTTACCAAAATCACTCTTAAAGTACAAGTTTAAACAGGTACTTTAATACTTCACCACACCCAAGAATCTGTAAACCACCAATTAAGACTTCAGATTTGAAAATGAAGTGTGTTTTTAGCGTCTGTTTTGTGTGACAGGGACGTGACGGTGAGGATCGGTGTAATAAGAGACGATCACGATGCAGCATGGCCTTTCAATTTACCTCGTTTTCACAGACTTCAGAATGCGCGTGCTTAAATTAAAGAGCTCGTGTTTCACTTCAAATTGAAATCTACGCCGCTGCTACGACAAATTGACAAGAAAAAAAAACAAAACCGTCCTCGTGCGCCGTAAGACTTTGCACATTAGGACGTGTCATAAAAGTAAAAGTTGTAAAGTTCTGTATAAATGCAGGTTTCTGTACTTTACGTAAGCAGATTTTTAAGCAGGAATCTGTACTTTTAACTCCACTACTATTTTAAAAGTATTTCTTATTTCTTATAGTTTAAGATTTGCTGAAAAGCCTGAGACGTCTATTTTTAACACGTTCGTAGTCTAAAAATATACAAATAAAAACACTACATTGAAGCTTTATTGGATATTTTTACTTTTTTTTACTTTTTACTCTTAATTTTTAAACAGACATTTTCATACTTTTACTTTACTGTAGATTTTTACATGTGATACTTTTCCTTTATTTTTTGTATCTGTAATTTTACTTAAGAAAAAAATTGAGTATTTCCTCCAGAAGTATCGAAAAGGGGCTAATCGATACTAATCGATACTAAAAACAGTATCGAAACTAGATCCTCACTTGAGCAGGTATCGATAGTAAAAAAGTCATTCGCAGGACCTGTAGATTTTTACATGTGATACTTTTCCTTTATTTTTTGTATCTGTAATTTTACTTAAGAAAAAAATTGAGTATTTCCTCCAGAAGTATCGAAAAGGGGCTAATCGAGGCTAATCGATACTAAAAACAGTATCGAAACTAGATCCACACTTGAGCAGGTATCGATACTGAAAAAGTCACATTCGCAGGACAGAAATGAACCTTTCCTGAATAGTTTTAGAATGATCTTGAGCTGTATAAGGAGGTTTTCTGTATATTTAAGTGTGCTTTGATTTAATCGAAAGGGCCTGTGCTTGATTTTTTCTATATATTTGTGTAAATGTGTCTTTTTCCAGTACAGATATCTCGTATAAGCAGCATAATAGTTGTGAAAAGCTCTTAAAAACTCATCGTGGAGAATAATTAGGCCGCTCTGAATGCATAATATAAGTGAGGAATTTAAGTGTTGATCAATGGACTACGATAATGATGTAAAATTATGATTAAAACAACGTAACGTGCATAAATCTTGTACTGAAACTTTACCTTAGTGTAGACGTATATTCTGTCTGTGTACTGGCTGGCACAGAACTGCAGTCCTGGATACACTGGGAGGCTGGGGTCTTCTTCATTTTGGTCACTTTTCTCATCTAAAAAACAAAAAAATGATTAACTTCTCAGCACATTTTGGTCTTATAATTGAATTGGAGGTGTTTAAAAATGCATATGACTGGTTAGACTATGTAATATGTTGAAATTGTTACTAAAAATCTTGCTTTGTTACGTTTTTTTCCCTGTTTTTGGTTTGAAAAGTAGCACGTCGTGACATCACAAGGTGGAACACAGCATTTTGAACATTATAACGTGGTTTAAAGCTCACGAGAGTCAATTTAGTCTCTACATTTCGGGGAATTCTGTTTTTTTTGTCTTGTATTTTTGCACTTTTCTTCAACTTTTTAGAGGAACTGATGTAAAACTAGGATAAGTATTCACCCTAGGTACTATCCCGCCAATCCGAGACACAATAATTAAAAGAAAAACCCCAGAAAAACCCGCCGTACGCACTTTAATATTCAGGATTAGCTTACAACTCCGTAACATTTGTACCCTGTGTATGCATAAGCAGGACATATTTGCATGGACTATTTATGACTTCTGAAGCATTTCATTACGGCGGCGCCCAAAATGAAACGTAATTATCGGTGACATTTTCTGAAACACGTCGGTGCGGCTACGTCAAGTTATTTGTTGAGCTCTGTTGGCTGTGAGTGTCGACTGAAGCAAAGAAATACAATAAGCAGCCACTGAGGCATTCATGATGGAGTCTCTGTATTAGAAATGAACCCAACTATTGTAACTACAGCAGCAGAACACATATTTAACCATAATGCAATTCTGTATTATTCTATTATTTATATGCTTTTATATATTGGAGTGGATACTGAGTGAATTGCGGTGATTAAGCAAGGAAATAAAAGTGGAAAGAAAGAGATAAAGAGAGACAGAAAGGCTTTATTGATCCCGAGGGAAATTCAAGTTACAGCGTTTAAACTGTGCTTCTCGGTGGCCTTTACGTCTCAAAGGTCTCGCTGCAGTTTAACAGGACGACTGGTCAGGGAGGGTCTGTGGAGAGGAACATCCCCCAGGACAAAAGTGTCTCTCTCCTGTGATCTGCAGCCTCACAGCAGCCTCCAGGGGGCGCCGGGGGAACACAACAGGAGAGGAAACGTTCTTAATGACGTATAAGGATTTTCAATGGGCTAATTTTAATATTTAGTTTATATGGAGCTTGTTCAAATATTTACAATGTCAGGTACATAAATTTATGTTTGACATTTATATGAAGCATTTTTAGTGTTTTTTATGTGGTGCGACCGTGAATAAGCTTAAAATTGTTTTATTTTCTCAAACATTGACCTAAGTTCTGAGTCATATGAACATGACACTGATATTTGAAAACATGAAATTTGAAAAAATGGACACACTTAGACAATATTTGTTTGAATATTATGGGGGAAATATCGATTCAAGAAAGATGAAATTTCATGTGGGACTAAAAACACTTCAGAAAAAATGCCAAATATGAAAGAAAATAAATGTGATTAGATTTAGAGTCATTTTAAGGCCAAAAGCAGGACTAAACCAGGTCTAAACCAGGTCTAAACCAGGACTAAACCAGGTCTAAACCAGGACTGAACCAGGACTGGATATTCTGAGTCATATGAACATGAGATTGAGATTTGTAAAAATGGACACGGACAATATTTGTTTGAATATTTTGGGGAAAATATCGATTCAAGAAAGATGAAATTTCATGTGGGACTAAAAACACTTCAGAAAATATGAGAAAAAAGAAAATAAATGTGATTAGATTTAGAGTCATTTTAATGAAGTTTAAAAATTATCAGTTAAGGGCGGACGGTCGCACCACATGAACATTTTAACACTTTAAGTACAAACAATGTGCAGAATAACTATAAAAATGATTTGTTTCCATGGAGGT
>KN508212.1:7034-22126 GCA_000787155.1 Scartelaos histophorus | reverse complement strand
AACACAAAAATACAAGTTTAACAGTTGGTGATTTGGGCGTCAAACATGCCCGGATCCCTCTCAACATTGTTCAGTTTTAACACAAAAATACCAAACCTGAAATCTGCATGGTAATCGTGGCATTTTGGGTCCTTGAACACCACACGGCAGAACAACAGTCGCCCTATATGTGGCCAACATATTACTCCTCCTGACTCGCCCACTAATACGTTATTAGCCGTAAAAATGTAATGATTTTAGATGCGCCTTATAGTCCGAAAAATACGGTACACATTATTGTTATTATTATAAAAGCAGCTCTTAGGTCACCACTTTGCGTCTCCATCCAATTATAAAGCATTTCTATCGTCTTCAAACCAGGAAGAGCACAGTTAGCATGCTAGTTGTTGTTAGCATTACCACGACGGCAGCTCAGGCCTCTGAAAGTCTTAGTTTAAACTCATTTCTATGAATAATCAGGTTCTAGAAATGTGTTAAGAAAGGATTAACTTTGGACTGCTGCAAGCTGTTTAAAATGTACTCCGTTGGGGCTTAGTAAACACAGCCAAATATAAGGTGCACTGTGGATTTTTGAGATAATTTTATGATTTTAGATGTGCCTTATACTCCAAAAAATACGGTACACGTTATTTATTATTATTACTCCAAAAAATACGGTACACGTTATCGTTATTATTATAAAAGCAGCTCTTAAGTCACCACTTTGTGTTGTCTTCATCCAATTATAAAGCATTTCTATCGTCTTCAAACCAGGAAGAGCACAGTTAGCATGCTAGTTGTTGTTAGCATTACCACGACGGCAGCTCAGGCCTCTGAAAGTCTTAGTTTAAACTCATTTCTATGAATAATCAGGTTCTAGAAATGTGTTAAGAAAGGATTAACTTTGGACTGCTGCAAGCTGTTTAAAATGAACTCTGTTGGAGGTTAGTAAACACAGCCAATTATAAGGCGCACTGTGGATTTTTGAGATAATTTTATGATTTTAGATGCGCCTTATAGTCCAAAAAATACGGTACACCAAACTGACTCTACATCTCCAAAGCTCAAAATGCTCTGTTCAAGTTCACAGACGCCCTTTATCTTTTGTTCAGTATAGATTGCCGGTAGTTGGTGTGTAAAAGAAACACAAGTCCAGCAGTTTTTGATGAGGAAACAACATTCTAACATAGAGAACAGTGCCACAATGTCTTAAAAAACGTCCTCCGTATGCTTTTTGTCAGACATGGACTTTGTGTATACGTCGCTGACAAAACTTAAGTTATTTTTATGAAGCTTGTAAGTTACACAATCCACTTTCCAGCATCCAGGGGGAACACAACAGGAACCGCCTCACTTTTACTCCACTGTGGTGTTGTGGTTGGTGATGAAATGGTTCATTCTCTCAAAGTATTTATTCAGGATGGTCTCATAATATTAACTCTGCAAGGTTTTCTGCCACTTTTCCTGTCACATAATGTAAAAAAAAAAGACCTTATATCATTTTTTGTACAAATATTGTGTATAAGGTGAGTAGTTTGCTGTCAGCATCTAATTATAAAGGTCGAATTATACTTATAAATGATATAGGCAACAATAATACCTGAATATATCTGCAGTTATTGTAGACCTTGTGGTCATAACTAGAGCCACATCTTTGAGACTTGACATTGGCAGGAGATATTATAGCTCATTAAACATTTACACCACCTAACCCCGGATTAAACCTGGCTTCACTGTGTGTCCACTCAATTGTCCCCCTCCGTGGCACATTTGGAATAAAGACACCACCAAAATAATAACCATTCTAACAAGTATAGAGTTTGGGCTTGGGAAAACTTGAGGAATGGACACTTGTGCTATTGTTAGCGGCAGGACAGTTGATATATGCATGTTTGGCTCTCAGCTGCACACTTGAAGGAGATGTCATAGGGTGCCACTGGTTTACGGGTGACATCGCTGTTGATTTATTCAGAATTTGAGGCACCAACATGGCTAGCACATACTCAGCCATGACATGCCGGCGTATGTGTGTTTTGCAAGTGGGGCCGGCTGTCTGTTTTTCCACCCAGGGCTAAAATGACCCAAACTAGATCCAACTGTCACAAGTACAACTCTGGATGGAGACTACAATTATCTCCAGCCAAACAGTGAGAGGCCCAGAACGTGGGGAGCACATGTGCAAACTTTATAGCCTGGCTCAAAGCCTGTAATTGTGCTGTAATTGAGTAGACGGCTTAGATTAGCAGAGTATAGCAGTGAAATGGGAGGTTTCCAAATTAATGTATATATAGGGGAAAGTATTTGGAGGCTGATGCTGATCAATACTTTGATTGTTTGTAGTGGATTAGCAGAGAAGGCAGGACCAGGTTTTATACCAGTTTTTTTTTTTTTTTTTAAAGGTACAGGTTCTAGGGGGAAATTCTTGGAACATTCATTCGATAGATAAATCATACTTAAATTGTGTTGATTAAATACACTGATAACATACTCAAATCATATAGATTATACAATAAATTCATCTCCCCATCTCCACACACTGTAAAATTAAGACTCCAATAAATGTCAACTGTCAATTGTCATTTTACAATGTGCCTTTTACAGTGAATTAGCACTTCTCAATGCAGCAGTTTTGAACAGGAAGTCCCATTTCTATTGTCAAGACATTTTAGATCAATATTACAGTTTAAAATAATGATCTACATTCATTTGATAGATAAATCATACTTAAATTGTGTTGATTAAATACACTAACATACTAAAATCATATAGATTATACAATAAATTCATCAATTGTACAGATTTTACAGAAACAAAATTCAGTTAAAACAATGAAATTGTGACACAACTTATATTACTCTTTGTGTTCCATGTTATGTTCCTCAAATATAAATGTGTCTTTCCTATAACAAATACTAAAACATTTATCAAAAAAAACACTCAGGTGAAACACCAGCAGCAGTGCAACAGCAGATATGTTTCACTAGGAGTTTCAATGTAACAATAAAAGCAGTTTTTAATCAAGCTGTCAAAAATCTCCTCAAACCAAATGTAATCCATTTAGACTACTTCATACTGTCACAGAAGAACAATGAGACTCCTCAAATCATGTTCTTTTCTGCTCTTTTGCAGAACTCTGACATTGAATGGCATGACTAATTCCAAAGGGAATTCATTATCAGCATGAGCGTAGCATGCTTAGCATTAGTGCTGAGCCTTTAGCTGAGGCTCCCAATACACTCTGACAGATCCTACACATTAAACAGCGGCGCACAGTTTATGCAGATATCATGCACAGGTAGAGAGCTCATGTATCGCTCTACAACCTTCTTCTGATCACAAAATCTTATATCCTGTGAAATACGGCGTGTGTGTGTGAACTAGCAGGAGAGGAACACGGAGATTAGGGAGAAAAGTGCATTAAGATGCTCAGGTTGTAAATATATACAAGCGAGGCGCACACAGGGAGAGGAGGCTGGCTTTTTTAAGTTGCTGTCAGCGGGCTGTCACTGTGTCTGTCAGAACAGATCCATCACTGCTCTGACACCAGGAGCTGCACATTTGCATGGAGTGCAGCAGGAGCCTGTCCTTATTATACATTCTGTCTCACACTAACCTCCACTCTGCACACCAGCTAACTAGGCTCTTTTACAGGCGCCGGCCATGACGGAGACATGGGACTCTGGCACTGTGTGTGTGCATGTTTACCAAGTCATGCAGGGACGCAAACCTGTTCAGACACTCACCCATTAGCCTGGATCTCACATGGAGATAGTGGATATACTGAAATACTAGAAGGATATAAGAAGTATTGGTCATGGATGGAATTATCCAATTGTTATTGTTGTATGGCGTAAAAGCATCTAGATCTGAATCAGTCTGGATAACTGGTTATATATAATGGGTCACCCTGCTGAAAAGAAATGGACAACATAAAGAGTGACTTGTGAACATGTTTAGCATTTTCCCCTAACCCCGTCTCCACACACTGTAAAATTAAGACTCCAATAAATGTCAACTGTCAATTGTCATTTTTCAGCAATGACAATACAAGCCTTTTATTGTAAATTAGCACTTCTCAATTCAGCAGTTTGGAACAGGAAGTCCCATTTCTATTCTCAAGACATTTTTGATCAATGTTACAGTTTAAAATAATGATCTACATATATTATAGCTGAATACTGAATATCCCAAAAAGCAAAATCTTTAACTTCAGTAGCTAGTTCATTTCTAACATCTTCCCCATTTTGTTAACACCATTTTTCCATCCAAATTAGCACTATATCTTATCTCTTTGTAAGCTAATTGCAAAGTAAACAAAGGATTAATCAGAGCTGCATTGGCACACGGGCTTTGGGTTTGATGCTTGGTAGACTTCACACAAAGAAGGTCAGGGGTGGCGGGAGACAGACACGTGACTTTGTGCATTCGTGTGTGTGTGTGTGTAAAGGTGTGTGTGTGGCGTAGCGTGGAGGGGCAGATGCCGGTATAGTCCCCCCGCGAGAGGATACTCCGCTGGGACAGAGGCAGCTGTGGCACGGCGTCGGGCTGCTAACGAGCCTTATCGCACACACTGGCAAACATACGCCCACGTGTGAGGAGTGTGTGCGTCGTGGAGGTTTCACTTTGACTTAAGGCACGTTCACACACACCAAAAAGTGCAGCGTTAAAATGAACTCTCGCGGAATCAGTTTGAACAGTTTTCTCTGGGTTTATATGAGTCCAGTCTGTTTTAGAGTTAATTTTTGGAGATGTTAATTAATTTAAGAGTTATATTCACATTTTGAGATTAGGATAACACTTTGTACGGTTATAAAAAGCACATACAGTTTATTTTTGTTGTTAATTTAAGGGTACAAAACTGGTTCATGTTGGTCTTCTTTGGTGGGAGTTTGAAGTGGTGGGTGGGAGTTTGCCAAATTAACAGTAAGAGAAGTTAAATTAACACTAGGTGATGTTGAACGAACAATTGGGAAGTGAATTAACACTAGTGGAAGTTGAATTAACTTCAACCATATCAACTCTGGCGAATAACTCCACCTCGAATCAACATTTAACTTTCAAATAATTAAACACTTAAAAATGTGTTAAAAATAACTCTGAGATATTTTACCCTGAAATGTTAACCCTTCAGTTTTTTCTGTGAACTTACACATACAAAACATGGAAATTATAATGGACAAGACTGGGGCTGGACCACGACTAAACCAACTGTAGATCTGGACTGAACGAGGCTCAAACCAGGGCACAAGTTTGAACAACTTCCTTTCATTTCAAGACTGATTCTAATCTGAACCATAGTTCTTACTTGCCTAACCTTAGATCAAACCCTACCTAGCCTTACTTTAAATTAACCTACATCTTGACTTCATGTTAATGTTCCTAATATTGAAACATTTTATAACATAGAGAGTACTGAGGTCTGCTTTGGATTTCACTTTTTAATTCACTGAATATATCCACATAATAATGCAGTAAGTGACAGTACTCCTGATACTATAGTGCTAACAATACTGCAATACTGCGAACACAACCACTCCTACTTTACTACGGTCAGTACAGTCCCTGACAAAAGTCTATACAAACTATAACAAAATCTTATAACCTAACTTTAAATTAATCAATTGGTTTTAGAAATGTCTCATATGAAGCTAAAACCCTCCCAAATTATGCTCAATATACTGAAATAAATTTGCTTCACTGAAGAAAGATTGACCATTTAATGAAGAAAGATTGATCATTTAATGAACACAGGTCAGATTTTGGCAAGACAAGTGTCTTGTCGCCTACAGAAAACTGAACAAATAATTTACTTCAAATACAAATATATGTTGCATAACGTCAGTGAATTAAGTAGTGGTGCTGTGAGATCCATATTTAATATCTTGTATGACTTCCATGAGCTTGAAGGACACATCCATGCAGTTTGACAATGAAAGCGTCTTACATCCTCCCAGAGTTCATCAAGACTCTTTGGTTTTGCCTTCCATGCTTCCTCTTTCATTCTACCCCAGACCTGCTCAGTGATGTTCATGTCTGGTGACTGGGCCAGTCCTGGAGCACCTGGATCTTCTTTGATGTAGAGATAGAAGTATGCGATGGAGCACCATCCTGCTATAAAATTTGACCCTTTTTGTGGTTGGGAATGTAAGAGGGAACTTCATATTTGAGGCTATTGATATTGCCTTCCACCCTGCAGATGTCTCACACACCCCCAAACTGGATCGAACCCCAGACCAGGATTTGTCTGCCACTAAGGGTGGCTCAGGGTGGATCTTAGGTGGATCTATGTTGTCAGAGGTCAAGTTGTAGTTGATGTGAAGGTCTGGTGTGCTGAGGTTCTTTTTATACACACCCACTAACTGACTGATCAGTAACTGATCACAGGTGAGGCTGTGATCTAGGATTGGGTGCATCATGACAAGGCCACAAGACTTTTGTCTTGCCCAAATCTGACCTTTCTGTGTTCATTAAATTATCAATATTTCTTCAGTGAAGCACATTTATTTTAGTATAATGAGCATAATTTGAGAGGGTTTTAGCTTTCATGAGACATTTCTAAAACCAACTGATTAATTTAAAGTCAGGTTATAACCTTTTCTTTCTACAAAATGGATAAGCGACAGGACTTTTGTCAGGGACTGTATGCCTTGACTTGTTTTGTATTGTTAATATTTGAGTTATAACATGTTCACATTGGGACGGCTGTATCCAGAGTCACTGTTCCAGTCTCAGTTGTGTGAATATTGTGCTTGTGATGGGTGTCATAATCAGGTGTCATGTGGATTATTGTGTAATTATTTGCACATTTTAAATGACAATATTCACCTGAAACAAAACCACTAACTTCTGCGTTAAAAAAACTTGAGAGTCCATTGGGAGCAAATGTCGCAGTAAACGTCATCACATCAAAGAGTCGTCAGCTCCAATGGGCGGCTGCAGATCAGGCTAGCGAATACTGGATGCGACATGTATCACAGATTAAGAAAATAAAAGTGGAGAATGAAGTAAGCGCAGTGGGCGTACGCCAGTGGAGAAGAAAATGGGAGTAGATCTGCAACATATGATTAAAGATTGCCTGAATGCACGAGTCACTCCAAACACAACTTCAAGTGGGTAAATAAGAAGGAGAAACAACGATGACATGGTTAAATGCTCTGAAAAGTCGATTTTGAAGAATAGGTTTAAACTTACTGATACCCTCATTACTTATCATAGCATTTTGATGTTGCACATGAGCTGTGAAAACATGCTGTTTTTAATGAATGTCAAAGTGCTGAAAAGTAAACCAAAAATATGTTTCCGCACTGCGTGGTGCAATTAAGCAATTAACATCACATCATGCTCTGTGAACTGTATGGAATTTTTAGCAACACCGTTGAGATTTTTGGCTTCAGGTATTCTATTTTATTAAATGTATTTATTCATATTAATATTTAAATTATTTTTGCACATTTTAAGAACATGATCTTATTGAATGATCTCACAAATCTAAATGATTTAAACCTAAATGATTTAAAAGCCCAACAGGCTATAATTTCATCCTTATCCCCAATCCCTTTACATTATTTATTTGAGTTTTATTTTGTTTCTCCTGTCAGGCTAAAGCTGGCACATTATCAGACAGCAGTAAGTGGTGAAGTGTGAGAATACAACAGGGGTGGGTCGGCCAGTCTAATTACAGGTTGAAGCTTTAAGTCTAGACATTATGTACACAACAGGTTTAGTTTAGGCCCATCAGTGTCATGATGGAGCCAAACTGCTACCGTTAGCCCATAACTCTATAACACCAGCGGCCTCTAACACTTTGGTCAAATGTTTGTCCCATTTTGTTTTGGCTCTCACACCTTTGACCTTTGTTTTTCTCAGGGCGTCATCGGTTTGAGCTGTCAATTCGTGATGTTCTGGTATAAAGACTAAAGTATTCACAACTCTGATCAGTGACAATATTAAAAACTTCATTTGACTTTTTGTCCTAATCACTAGTCAAGAGTTTGAACACGTCTTCTCTTAAAACTGTCATAGAAGTTTTGTCTATTCTTTTGACTGCTGCTCAATACTTGCATGTGACAAGTTTGCATGTTTTTAGAATCTGTATAAAGAAAAGTACAAAAATTCAGGAAGTAGCAATGAGTTTTAAAACTGAAAACCTAAGTCATCAACTGTCACTAGCAAGAAAGGCAACACTGATTTGACAAATAAAGTCTCTTTTTATTAGTCGAATCATAAATATTGTGCTTTTACTTTGTTTAAACCATAAGAGAACTGGAATTATCAATGCATATGTCACATTTCCTCACTGTGTCCAACCAGGAAATCAAAATCAAAAACAAGGCAAGATTTTTTTGTAAAATCTTAAATATTATGACTATATTTTAGCGAAATGTCTTAATACTTCAATGTCATAAAGCTGGTCACTATCAGTTTGTATATTAGAGGTACTGGCTGTTACTCAGGTTCAGGTTTTTCATCTTCATGATTAAGGTGCTCAGGACTCATGTGCACTGTAAAATAAGAGAGTTTCTTCCTAATATATGGCAACATAGATGACATATAGTGAGTTATTTGAGAACGCAACATGGTCGGCTCAGCCAATCCAATTACAGGTGGTCGCTTTAAATAGTTTTACTGGCTATTTCAGTGTAGAATGTTGGATACAAACATACTTCGTACAAGCTTCATTTGACTAAAAGTTAAAATGTCTAGCCCGCTTCTGTTCCTAGAATGCACAATATTAAAAAAACAACTGAGAAAAGTATTAGATTACTTTCTGACTTTGAGGGGACGATCAT
Source organism: Scartelaos histophorus (assembly GCA_000787155.1). Lineage (NCBI taxonomy): Eukaryota > Metazoa > Chordata > Actinopteri > Gobiiformes > Gobiidae > Scartelaos > Scartelaos histophorus. Next base: position 13,358 of record KN508212.1, on the reverse strand, counting down.
TTTTCTGCCTACCAACAGGATTGTGGCTATGTTGCATCATCCATCGTGTGCTTCCATTTTACCTTCGTGGCCTCTCCATGCAGAATATTCAACGGCCTTATTTTTTGAAATTCACCAAGCAAAGACAAGACAACCTTTTCATGTTCATTTTTTATTATTATTTTACGATTACCAGATGAGCAGATACATCATTTTAGAAAAGAAACTGATATTTGCAAAAAATTATAGTACAATTTTCTCAATATAGACTATTTACAAAATGAAATGTAGTACAACTTGAAATAGCATTCTGCGTCTGTCATCGAGAAGACAACGCAACGTGGGGTTAGATCAAAACTTCACAGACCAAAACCCCCAACCAATAAATATAAACCGTATATATTATGCACGCTGCACTCAACCAGGCATGGACAATATATCAGGGCAAGTTAGAGCTCCACAATATTCCCTTATAACCACACTGCAGAAACAAAGATCTACGGGAGTGGAGGTGACTCAAACTCAGAATTTTCTTGATTTGAGACGTTTTGACAAGTTTAGATCTGTACTTACTCAAAGCAAAGTCGCATGAAGTGATATTTCAGCCACACTATACATTAATTAACGCTAATAAAGTATAATAATCAAGTCAAAAGTGTATTATTCAGGCTTAGTGACTACTTAATTAAGACATTAGGGTTAAGAGTGAGGGTTGAGCTTGATTAATTCTCCATAAACTAGTTGTTCATAATGAATTAAGTCTTTAACGGTGTGTTATATAACTTTATAGTCAAGGGTTAGTCACCTGCTTGTTTTTTGAATGTTCGACATTATGACATTAAAAAGCTCTACGTTACATTTATCAAATTACAGGTGTTTTTATAGCTCAAAAAGAACAAGAAAAAACAGGTATTCTGACTGCCTCTCCACAGATCTGACCTGTAACTTGGTATTAAACTTTTCGATCTTCATGGAGGTCAAACCAGACCAAGTGTCACCAGTATTTCTTTGCTAATTTTGCCTTCACGTTTGGTCAATTCTTGAACCTAAACCACATTTTTTCGAGCACATTTCTGTTATAATAGATTAATAATATTTAAATTTAATAATCAAGATATACATTTTTGGGAGTTGTCAAATGTTTCTGATAGTTTTGGCTCTTTCTTATTTTAATCTGTAGTTTTTCTAAAATTATTTATAGTTTTTCTGAAATTATTATGATTAATTATGTTCAGAACCCACCCATGCTTCCAAATGTTAAGCCCGATAAAAGGTTCAATCAAAACTAATCAAACTAATCAAGATACATTCTGAATCTGAGTCACTTTAACTAATGTAGATAGTGCAGTTCACACACATTCACACGAGAAGCTCAAATTGGACACACGATAGCGCACAGGCCGGAGAACAAACAAACTACAGATGGGTTACAGCTTATCTCATGGAAGGTAAGAAAAAGAGCAAAAAGAATAGTGTATGGAAAAATACCCGTCATTGTCCTTGTTCAGGAAAAGAGAAAGTTGAAGTAGTGCTCTGGTCACCCAAGCTGGCTGAGTAGCACTTGACATTTTGGCCCGATTCAAACAGCCAATTCTCCAAAAAGCTACCGGACTGGAAAATCTCTACAACACCCTTTCTCAGATCCTGCCTCCTCATCCCTCCCTCTCTGTTCTCTCATTCACCCTATCAGTAGTCTACCTTTCCTCTCCCTTTATCTCGAGTAGGAGAGGCGCCAAGTGTGCCCCCTCTCCCCTTACTTTTTTTTTGTCTGAAGAGCGAAAATGAAATCAACTAAAACGCGCCAACGAAAGCTCCAATCCACGCTGCGTAGAAACAGGACGGACCACGGCACAATCACAGAGCAAGAACGCGATAAGACGACGAGCAAAGTAAAAAACCGATGGATGGGGATGGGCGAGGAGGGGGTGAAGGACACTAGAAAGCAACACTCCGCTAGCCGGCCACTTTACCTTGTCGCCGGGCACCACCTTTTTAAAAAAAAAAAAAAAAAAAAAAAAAAAAAAAAGAGATCACCCATTTCATGCAAGGTGGGAGGGAGAGAGTTATGACTTTGTGCAGATGAGCGAATACACGCACTTGCATAAATCATCCATCTTGTTTGGCTGTTAATTACTCTTGTTTACCCTCGGAGTAACCTCGGGATGGGGCGCCGTGATAGTAGCGCGCCTGGCAAGGGGAGATAGCGCCAAATAGTAATCTGCTGACGCCGTTCATCAGCGGGCAAGTCGGAAAAAAAACAACCACAGAGCTTGCTTGAACCTGGGCGTTAGCGAATTAGACGGGGGGTGCCCGGGGTCCGAGGACGGCATCTCCATCAACAGCTTTTCCGCGATCGCTAAGTCGTTCCGGGGTCAGGTGGTTGAAGGAGGTAGCCCTTCGCGCGGAGGCCGGCGGGGGGGAAACTCCTCTGGATGTACGGGCAAGCTCGGATCGTTGCTTATTTCATTACGGGGAAAGCTACATAAATCCACAAAATGGAGAGGAAGAGGCACGCCGGGGAGTATTTGCATTTTCTCCTACCTCCGAACGCCCCTCTTCCCTCCTCCCGTTTGCCACATCACCCCTTTCAATCCCTCCCCCATTTAGCGCGGAGTGACTTTAATCATCACATTCGCCAAAACACATTAAGCCGGTGTGTCCGACGTTGGAGAGAGGGAAGGAGAGAGGTAGAGATGGAGAGAGGTGTGGAGGGGGGGGGTTGAAAAAACACATTAGATTTGCAACAGTGATGCATCACTCTGGCGTTACTTTGGAGATTAAAGAAAGGATGTCGCATTTCAATGGAGTGGTGTTGATGGTCGCTTGATAGATGACCGTCCTCGCGTTTTTAACCCTACGCCGGACAGCACCGGGACAGAAAGTCAGGTTAACCTCCAGGTCCCCTCTCATCGCGTTCACCCCAACTCCTAATTCTCGCTCTTTTAAAATCCCGTTTTTTACCTAAACCTCAAAGCTTCCTCTTCCTTTTAACCCCCAAAAGAGCGCACCTCTACATCGAAATATATTTATGCAGCTGTTTGATCATGTTCTCGTGTCAAAAACAACGCCTCCTTTGTGGGTGGAGATAATACTTAAAAGTGGATTGCATACATTAAACTTAAGCCAACACACAACGTGAATCTGCGTGGTCTTTGTGTGACTATATCAGACTGAAGGCATGGATGTAAAGTGCTTGAGAGCTTACGACGGGCAGGAGAAGATAGAGAGAAATGAAAATAAAAACTAAAACGGCATAGAGAGGAGGGCATTACCACAGGGCTCAGAACGGGCAGGTTCAATATGCAGACACAGAGCTTCATAATAAAATGGGCGAGCGTAAAGAAAGAGGGTTAGGTACTCCCTAGTTAACAAAATGACAATAATGAATTTGTTCCACAGAATCACAGTCAGTTAGAAGGGTTCAGCCCACCAGCAGACTTTGCAGAGCTTTGCCGGCAAAATGTATCATGATATGAAAAGCTCCAGGTCCAGTTTCACCCCGGGACCCAGCTCTGGTTACTGTGCATCGAGGGCGGGCACGCAAATGCCCCCAAACTCATGCCCATCCCCATCCCGACACCCTGCGACAGAGAACCGTCAAAGTTAAAGTCCATGTTTTCACTGTCCATAAAGTCACTGAGCAAAATGGAGTCCACGTCACAGTCCAGGCTGTTGGGAACGTTCTCCATCTCCAGGTTGGCTGTCATTCGGCTGTGGGAATTGTGTTGTTGTTGCCCCGGGTAACCATTGTTCCCGGACTGGTGGTTGTTGTGATAGTAACCGTGCCAGGAGTCAGTGAGTCCCTGATGGTACGACTGATGCCGGGGATGAGGGGCAGATGCCAGGCGACAGGGGTCCTGGGGGACGTCCAGAACTCCGGCTGGATTAGGCGGCAGGCTGGGCGAGGTGGCGAGGTGGGGCCGGGGAGCGTAGTGGTTCGAGGACTTGAGGCTGTAGGGCTGCAGGATGTCAGAGCTCACCCGCGGGGAGAGCGCCTGGGGGTGCGGCCCGTTGTGCACAGGGGTAAGGGGGTTGTGTGTGGCGTGATTGTGCATGTGGCTCGGGACGGACCTCGAGTTGTGGTCGTGGTTGGAACTGACTTTACCATGCTCTTGCCCGGGGATGTATTCATGGGCAGGGTGGGGTTTGTGGCTGTAGTCGAGGCTGGCTTTGTGACCCTGATTATGGCTCTGGTCGTGAGAGCTGTGGCCGTTGTGCAGACTGCTAGCACCATCTTGATTGTGACCGCGACTCTGATTGTGTTGCCTATGAACCCCATTCGTCCCCTGCGTCATTAGACTGTCCTTGCAATATGCAGAGCTCGTGAGAAGACTTTGCAGCGCGTTGTTTTCCGAGTAACCTCTCATTTGACTCTGAAAGCTCACAGGTTTATTCTCCTGGATGGTCTCCATGGGTGTGTGGTGTCGGAGCATTCCCATGGAGCCCTGAGTGTACATGGGCCCGCAGTAGGAACCTTCTGCTTTAGGCCCAGGCACGTAAGGATAACCGTTGCATTTCATTTGCGACTGTGCGTAGCTCTCGTCTAAATTAATAGCCCCGGTTAGGTCTGTGAGCTGGGGCAGTTCCACGTTGGGACAGTGCCCACCGGTGCCGAGAGCCGGGGATCGCGTGCTGGTAGGACTCGGGTACAGCCTCGGAGACGCCGAACAAGATAGCCCGCCTTCTTCGGGTTCGTCGGCCTCCGCTTCAGCCAAAATCGGGGACAGGCAACTGCTGAGAGTCGAAGCAGAAGAGGAGGTCCGGGAATGAAGGTCTGTCCAGGTGTCATACTCCTCGCCCACCATGCCCACCGCTCCCTTCCCCGCCGGGCTTCCATGCTCCGGAGACCCCTGCATCGCCGGTCCACCTCCTCCGTGAATAGGGACCCGACCGAGGCCGAGGGCGCCAGCTCTTTTCCGGCTGATTCGACCTTTCGCTTTCAGGTAGCGGGTGCCATTGTCCATAGAAGCCGCTCGTCTCCTGGGACCCTTCCCCATCTTGCCTCCTTCTGGGTTCAACATCCACCAAGAGCTCTTCCCTGTGCCTTCATTTTGGACCCGGATAAAGCGGCTGTGCAGGGATAGGTTGTGTCGGATGGAGTTCTGTGGCAAAAAAGAGAAAGAACAAACAAAAGAACATTAGCACCTGAGGGAACATTTATCATTGTATTACTTGAGAACACAAAAAGTTAATTTATTTAATCTCCAAAAGAAACGTTAAATTGGATGTGCAAAAAGTAGGATCTTCACAAATGACAAGTGATTTGATATGTTTGAGCAGAGCAAGTTTTTGTCAATTCTATAAAAGACTCGGCCTGAAAAAAGATGTGCAGAAACCGAGACCCTGATTAAAAATGAGGAGAAAAAATTATAGTGATTCTGATACTGTCACTACCTTGACCTGAAATCTACAGTGTTCAAAAGCATTACTGCCTTGATCATTCAAATCAAAGGAGCACTACTGATTTCTCCCAGTCAATGTGCCATGTCCTGCAATGTGAAATGTATGACTGGTTTTCCACAAATTAAATCTAACTTAATAGACCGACTTGAATGCTGCTATATTTATTACTGTGAATGAGAAAAGCCAAAACGACAAGAAAAATCCAAAATATACTTTTTAATATAAGCTTTCTATGATTGCATTCAGTACGCAACATCGCAATAAGGTCAAATCTAGAACAAAACCTGCACTAAACAAAGACTAAAACAGGACCAAAGCAAAGTAAAGATATTAATACAGGCAGGATAAAGTGCAATTTGAATTCTCTAAACCCAAAACAGATGTATTACAAAAGCGTAATTTCTACTGCATAAATATAATTGTGGTATTTGTTAAACTCTTTGTTAAATTAATTTTAAAATCCAAGAGGCAGTCGTCCCTTGCAACACACTTCCTATTACACTTGTCATTCATTGTATCACCGTATGTAATTTTCTTAACAACAATAATACAATTCATTTATGTCGCGCTTTTCTAAACACTCAAAGATGCACAAATACTAAGCTACAGTTAGAGGTAATATATTATGTAAAATTGACTACTGTGAGCTTTTATCCATGTTAGAACGTTGTTTTCGCGTCAAAAACATACCCGAAATTGTGGTTTTTTTTTCATTCACATTCACATTTAGAAATACATGGGCACTTTCTGTATACCACCTGACATCACAAGGTGGAATAGAATGTTTAACGCTTAAATATGTAGTGTTTGTGTGTTAAATATGTGTGATTGAAGCAAAACAGAAATCCGGGTGTGTTTTTAATGAGAAAAGCGCATACCGTATTTTTCGGATTATAAGGCGCATCTAATCATTACACCGTATTTTTCGGACTAAAGGCGCAT
>JACN01135254.1:0-10026 GCA_000787155.1 Scartelaos histophorus | reverse complement strand
CCTCCCCTGACCGCACGTCACTGATCCCCACCAAACAATAAAATTGTGAAATTTCTTTCCTTATTAAAGATAAAATGCTGTTCCCATTTGTTGTTGTACATATTGTTTCTTTCAGAACATAAAGTGGTCTAGTTTAAAAACGGACCCTGTGTAAGTGCACAGATCTCTGTGTTTCATGTTCAACTCACACAGCCACTGTCATGACATGGTTCTTCACAAACCCGAACTCTAACTCCTTACAAGAAGAATAGTTGTAATGGAGCTATTTAATACACACTGGTGACATTTCAGATGCTGTGACAAAAGGGAAGCCCAGAGCTGGACACTGACAGACTGGATCTTCACCACGAGGACATGGAGCTGAAGAAGATCCAGCCACACTGCACCTCTGACCTCTGACCTCTGACCTCTGCCTCAGACTGAAGCTAAAGACAGAGACTCTGAAGTGCGCATTCTATAAATGCAACCATCAGGTGCAGGCTAATTGTACTGTGGTAAACTCAAGTTAAGTTTTAACAATATGGTATTTGGCCACACTCAGTCTCATCTTTGTAAAGACTGTAAATTGTCATCTTCATATTTAGAATGAAGAATTGGTGAACTAACCTGAAGGCTATATAAGTTCTATACTGATAATAATACTTAATTATAATGATAAATAACATAATAAAAATAATTACTTATATCTGAAGATTTATAATTCATAATTTAAATAAGCATTGCTTATATTGTAAAAAATATCTGCTTCTTCTTTTGTTAACTATTGAGATTTAATGTTAGGATATCACTGATCCAACTTTCAATTGTTGAGGTTCATTTTTTTTAAATGTAATCCTGTACATCCTAGTTGTGATACCTGCTGTAAAAGGTGTTTTATGGACAGTTCTGTGGGTGATACTTCCTGAGGTGCCTGTTTTGGAGCCTCTACAACTAGGAAAAGAAAAGTAAATAAAAACCCAAGATAGTGTGGGCAAAAAAAGTTTTCCACAATTCAGAAAGAAAATTTATGTTGAATGTTCAAGGCAAACAAATTATTTATTATACTATGTCTTTCATTATATTTTCTTATTGGAGGCATTGTACCAGATTTTTCTCTTGTGTTTCAACATTTGTTTATGTTGTACAGATATTTTGCTTTTAATCTGCTTTTACAAAGCTTTTTATTCTCCTATAAACAGAAGGTGCATATAAACATGCTAGTTGATGCTAGCTTTACCATTATAATGAAGGCAAAACTTTCTTCGGTGGTGGTGGCTGCTCCAGGGCCATCCCAGCCATCCCAAAAAAACATGCAACACCCTATGAACAGTGTACAACAAGGGACCGTAGGGGAGTCCCTCCCTCCTGTGGGTCACCACCTGCAGAGGGGTTCATAGGGTCTGGGTCTGGTGCATAGTGTAATGGGCAGTGCTGCCCCCGCGACCCAGCCGGATTAAGCGGGAGAAGATGGATGGATGGACATTGGACTTTTTATAGTTGTCAAATCTGTTTGAATTTTTATTTTTTTTTTACTTTTTACTCTACTTAAGTATTTATTTCTTCTTACTTAGTTACTTACTCCACCAATTCTGCTCCACAAGAAACACATACAAACATTTGAGATCCTACAGGTTTGTTACACCATGTGTGGCAGTAAATGTGGCAGAAGATCTACAAAAACACTTTGAGGGAATGAACCATTTAGTCACCAACCGAAACACCTGTTGTGTTCACCTGGCGCTGCTGTAATGCACAAGAACACAGAACACTTACGGCTCTATCTCCTCAAACTGCCCTGACACAGATCTGCTGACCCTCCCTGACCAGTCCTCCTGCTAAACTGCACCTTTGACTGAGGAATAAAGGACACTGAGACTCAGTGGAAATCTACAACATCAAATGTTTGCTCCATCAAAATTTGAATTTCCCTCAGGATCAATATCAGTATCTGTCTCTCTCTGGTCAGTCGCATATAGTGGACAATAGTGGAGAGTCAGCCAATCAAAATGAGCCTGTCAGCCACTTGCTGCAGTGACAAAGCACAGCCAATCAGAATTAGTGCTCGTTCATAAAATAATTGCTCCAGACCAGGGTTCAAACTCTGCTTGGATCAGAAGATGCAAGATTGCAGTAATGAACAAAAAATACGATTTGATCAACTGTTTAGCTATCACTGAAAATACATTATTTAGAAAACCACATACAGCTGATCATTCTATTATAAGGCACTGGGTTATGATTACATTTTGAGACAGTTAAGGCCTTGTTTGTGATCTATAAATGCTAAAAAGGCTCAGACTGTACAGAGCAGGTCACAGATGGTGACCTTTTGTGCCACCTCAGTAAAGTAAACCTGGAGTGTCCAAGAGGTTAAAAAACAAAAACGGGGTCTGATTTTCAGAGGGTCAACAACAATATAATAGCCTCAGACACTTCCATTATCACATGAGTAAACTTTGGAGTACTAGACTGTTCAACACAGCCCACTCTATCAATTTGAGCACTTTATCGAGTTTATAAGTTTTATACTTTAGTGTAATCAGTGCTCACTGTGACATACTATTCATGCATCTCTTTTATCACTTAATAACAATGTTTTATAACATATTGTTTATTCTATAATGATGCAAGAAAGAAAATACACAAATCATTTAAAAATATTGACAGTTAAATGAAAAACAACATATATACAGTTCACACAGAATTTATTTACAAGACAATACTTATATTTACATATATATTCACATATACTATTTAAAGGATAAATATAAAATAGATCTCTGATTTGGACCTTCACATTCTGTCCACCCAAGTCCTCCACAGAGCCAAGTTCAGGTGGTAGGGGGTGTCGGCCCAGGTTCTTCTCCACAAGGCTGCTGGAGGTCCTTGTACCGCCTCCTGTAGAGAAACGCTGTTTGGACCTGCTGTGGAGGCTGGTGTATTGGGCCGAGGCCACAGACAGCCCCACCTTAGGTGCCCCACCTTGGGTGCCCCACCTTGACCCAAGATCAGAGCCACTGCAGGCAGGAAGAGACACCTGTGTGTCCTGTCCTCGACTAGACCCATCCTGTTGGGAGGCTGCACTCATGGAGAGTGGAAAGTTTATGCCATCGCTGTTGTGACGTTGTTAAAAATATGCCTTGTGTGTCATTGACTTTTTGGATTGAGATGTTAAAACTGAATTTTTGCGCAACATTTCATAAATTTTAGAAAAATGAAATGATTTTCTCCCATATTCAATTTTGTTGCAGTCTGTAGGGGAGCTAATGTGCCAAATTAAATTCGTTCACATTAAGCAGCTTTAGGGTAGAAAGTTTAATAACTGATTCAAATTTCACTGAAATCGGAGTTCGTATGTGTGCAAATGGGAGCGATTTGTAAAAATTAAACATTTTCCAAAATTCTGGGCATTTTTAAAATGTTTTTAACTTTTAATGTTCTCCCTCATTCAGGTGATCGCCCTAGGATAAGTTCGGAAAAGCTTAGCAAACTTGAATCCAATATTCCTGTCCCCTGGTGGAGTGGACGGTCTTGGTTTAATAATATTTTCATAATCTACTTCTGTGTCGAGTGTCATGATTCTACATGTAAATTTTTTTTTTTACCCCCACAGTGTGTGTAGTTAGTATTTACATTAAAGTTTACACCAGAGGTCAGTTGCATACAGTCAATTTTGTTTTTATGTTTTATTTTTAAAATGTAATGTAATGAAAAAGTGGAGTTATATTTTTCTTTAAAAAACACTGCCAGTCTCTGGGGAATGTCTGTAATGTCTTTGCCTCATTATAGAAAAGGACAACATGGGTCAATGACATAGTTTGTGACTGATCATCTGATGAGACTTAATGTTCCCCTCAGTTATGAGTTATATTCATGCTACATTTATTTGAAAAGAATCAACACATAAAACACAGTTGCCTTATCTGCAGGTATTGTGGTAGCTTATACATGTTGGCACACTTTCTTTTGAGGATGAAGGCTGCGTAGTCAGGATTTCTGCTCTCCCAGACCCCACTTCAAGCCCTGCTGGCACGGGTACCACATCCAACCAAACTGCGTGCTCTCCTTGTGGAGTGGGCGCGGGTGATAGGGGTTAGGGTTCTTTTGCTGGAAAAGAGAGGTGATCTTCTGGAAGCTGAGGGCATAGCTCAAGGCTGTTGTTGCTCTGCCGCTCAGCTATCACCACTGATGCAGCCTCCTCTGTCTGTTGGCTCTGGGTGAGGTACAAGGTGCAGCCCACATTCCTTTGTATTTTCCAAACTGGAGGATGTATTCCTTCAGCACCTCAGCTTGGTCAGAGGCATCTCCTCTCACAGTCTCTTTCTTCACAGGGGCACTGAGGTCTCTCATGGACCGATTGTCCTTGTTCGCCTTGGCTTGCTCAGAAGGGTCATGCCACAGGAAATAAAAATAAATAAATAAACAATGTTTATCATTTTCTCTACAAAGACAGACAAATGTGTTTAGAAACATTATATTTATACCTCTCAGCTGAATTCATGCTACATGTACCTAGATCACTACCTTTACATTTAGTATTCATTAGTCACTGTATCCATTTTATTATGTTCTTATACATTTTTAGTATCAGGACAACTACACATTTGCAGATAGAATTTTTAAATGACTAAAACATATTAGGTTTCCTTAAATAAAACTCACAGAATATCAAATGTGAGTAGTTAATTACATTATTAGACCAACTACAACAAAAAGTAACCTGAAGGACTAAATTATGATTTATGAGTGGAATGGGATTCTCTTGCTACTCAAACAAGAATGAATCTGTGACAAAAAAAAAAAGAACATAAATACTTGTAATATATATTATACTTTATACAGGATACTGCATATCCTGCATATCATCTTTCAACTTAAATGTGCAAATTTAGCAGCACTCCAGAAGTGCTCCAGTACACACAACAATACTACACAAATACATACACGAAGAACGATATGTTTTAGCCTATAGTTATGACATTAATTATTTTTCAATCCAAATAATGGAGTACAATGAATGATTACAACAATGGTACGACTATTGTATTGTGTATTTTTATGAGCAAAGTAATTATTTAAGCGCTAAAATACATGAATAAATAATGAATAAAAAAATCATGAATAAATGAATTGTCTAACCTAAAAAAAACAGCATCAACAGCACGTGTAAATGCGAACCTTTGTGGGGTATTAATCACATATATGAAAAAAACCCCGAGGCACGGAGTACTCCTCACGTAATATACACATATCTCTGGCCGCGATACAGTAATGTGAGAGTTGTGAAACTGTAAAACACACGAAAGATGCTGAAATAAAAGGGTTTTTCGCAGCTCACCGTGTTTTCGCTCTGAGATCCAGTAGTAACACTGGACACATGGCTCTTTTGCTATTTAAACATGGCGCGCCCGCAACAGCGCCGCCTCTGGCCAAAGTATATTACATCACTACCATCGAATTTTGTAGCATCTGTTTTGGCACGCCCCCTTCTCCTGTTTGGCCACGCCCCCTTCTTCTGTCTAGAGCTAGCGGCTATAGCTAACCAAATCTGTCCCAAACCTCTAGACGCTTTCAAACCCTCTCTCCCCGCTTTTATCCAAAGAACCAGCCCCGCAAACAATCCCGTGTCCTCTCCCCGGAAAAGATGGTCGTTCTGACGGATCACCATGAAGATCAGGACTATATGTGAGTCAATGTTACGGATCCAAAATATTAGCATTTCAGTTAGCCGCAGGGAGCTATCTCTGGTTTAAAGCTACTTAATACGAGATTAATGGAACGATCATAAACATTAAAATGCATTAACTAATCTCAATGTCAAGTTTAGCTGCTTCACTGTGTATTTAAGCTTTTTAATGGCTAGATTTGAGAGTGTAATTTGTTATGCTGTTATGTTGTTTGCATCAGCTGTAGTAGTTTAGTTTACAACTCTGTCGTTTGTCCCTCTGGAAAGTCTTACTCTCTTTCTTCGTTAGACTTTAGACAGACATTATTGATCTGTAAAAAAGGAGGTCCTAACAAATGGCAAAATATGCTTACGTCATTAATGCATTTAAAATCAAACAAAATGAATAAAAGGGATAATGCGATGTAATTATGTGAATAATGTGAACATTTGACAGACAATGAGATGATCTGGTTCATAAAGGTGGAGCTCTGCATGAGGCAAGTAGCCAGTGATGTCACCTAGTTTACGCTTTGTCTTAAGGTGTGTCTCAAATAATTTATTGTGAAAATAAAATCTACAGTTTGAGTTCATTTCAGTTAACAGCAACAACATTAACAGACAATAAAATGAACCTTTTTTAAACAGTAAATGCCACTACTTTTTGACCTGCCTTCCATGTTCACTGATGAAACAGGGGGATGTTGATGTTACATTATAATATGTCATCATGAATCATTGCATTAACGCTGCAGTGTGTGCCCAATCACTGTTTTGTTTTGGAGAACTGGTCCAAGTAAAACTTGACAGGTCTCATAAGGAGGAGGAGTAACCAGGCTGCAGAGGGCTGTAACAGGACATAAGAACCATTTGACCATTATGACTTTAATTTGTGACTTATGGTTTAAGTTGAAATCTATGTGGAAAAGCGCATCCCGTCATGAGCTTTAATATTTGATCAGACTAAAATGAACTGATATATTTTGCAGCCCCAGTAGGACAACGCTCAAGCTCGGGCTAAAAATGACACCAGCTGACAACCACCCACCCACACACACGCATACATAAGGGGAGAGTATCCTACTGACCTACTTTTCTATCTGCTGTTGCTGTTGTGTGTCTCTAAGGCTGCACTCACGTTTCATAGAAAATGGAAGGACCTTTATGAAAAATGTATAAGGAACAATGAAACATGGCAGATGTATGATCATCAGTAGGGATTGACGATAATGAGTTTTATTTTTATGTCTGGGGCTGACATAGAGGAGCTGTTAACAAAACATCACATTTCTAACCTTGATTACTTTAGAGTGATGCACTACTTTACAATCGCAAGCAAAAACCTATAGTAGTAACGTCATACTGCTGCAATGACTTTTAGTCCTCTGCAGCCATACTTCACTACAAACCTGTTCTGTGCTCTCAATGTGTGTTCTAAAGCACTGTAGGCCTGTCACTATAACACACTGTAAAGTATGATATATTGACAATAAACAATAATACTGAATACCATTATCCCAGATGCAAAATCAGATACTAATTGATACTAAAACTGATATTAGAACTAGATACTCGGAAGTATGATTACTAACAAAAGTCCCATTTACCTTGAACTCTATCAGAACAAGTGTAAGAGCACATAGACTAGTATAGACCACTGTGGAAACTACCTGGACCACTGTAAGAGCACATAGACTAGTATAGACCACTGTGGAAACTACCTGGACCACTGAGGGATTACCACATGGGAATATAGAAGAAAGTACTATGATTAATGGTGGGCATAGATTTTTTTTTTATTAATCTAGATTAAAATGGATCATTCAGAATATGTGCGCTACCTAAGTAATGACTACAAGTAAGTCCTTGAGAAGAGGTTTCTTAAGACAAACATAACGTGTTGGTAATTCGTGACATCGTTGTAAGTACATTCTAAGTAAGTTTTAAATTTTGTTATTTAAAATGACATAACTGCATACCTAAAGTGAAGGAGGGAAATTCTCATCTAGCATCAATGAGGTGCACAGTAATGCCAAGGTCGTTATCGTTGTTGACAGATGTCCAGTGGTCCCGGTCAGTGCTACACACCCCACCTCTACCATCTTTTTGTCCTTTGCGACTTTCTCTGCAGCATACTGCTCATGTATTCTCCTAATGCTAGTTCGCCTCGCTGGTAGTTTGTAAGATGGGACACCTGTAGCTGCCTGGAGAACAAGCCTGAGCCCATCATCCTCAACCACACTGAGGGGTTGGCAGTTAGTGGCAATCCACTGAGCAAGAAGGTTAGTTAGCTTGTCTGATAGAGCTGCGCCTCGGTTGCACTCAAACAAAGTAGTTTGACGGTGACTCTTCCTCGGCGTTTCAGTGCTTGACCCGGCACCAGCGTTCGTTAAGGGATGCTTTGCGTTTAGGTGGTACTTGGTAGATCTCCTACAGTAAACTAATTCCACATTGCATAAAGCGCAAACAACCATAGACTTGTCAGTGTCTCCATTGGGAAGCCTTTTAAAAATGAATTTCCCTGAAGCAAACCCGACGGCTTCGTAGCCGCATCCATGTTGGCATGTGGCGTTCGTCGTGGTATTTCACCGTAGCTACAGGTTCGAAAACTCGTTGCCCCCTACAGTGCAATTTGGCTAGATAGACATCCGCGCTAAAGGTGAGAGTCATCATAGTTCCCTTAATATAGACCCAGCTCCCTGCCCAACTTTGAGAATAGATTAACGGCGATATGTTTTATGTCGCCCGATAAGAGTCCCACATTATCGCAGCACGTTAATGCCGATAACGGCCCACCACTATTTAATATACAAGGCCACATTCTGTTGTCTAAAATAAAAAGCGTTTTTCATTATCATCATGGTATCAGAATAAGGACTGAGTATCGAGTCTAGTTTGAACATACTAGCTGCAGTCACTGTATTGCGTATTGTGTTGTTGCAGCCTGATGCCTGAGGAGCGTAAGTGCGTCTCCCTGCCCTGCTCTCCAGCCAAGCGTGTGTCTCCCAAAAAGAAACAGTTCTACATCAGCCAAGCCACCCGCAACTCGGACCTCATCCAGCGTGCTAAGGGCAAGAAGAGCCAGCGGCGGCAGGAGAACAGTGAGCTGGGTGGGGTCGGGCCTGGTACAGGGGTCCCGGTCTAACCTGGTTCTTGTGGTGCTTGTTTCAGCACGCTTCCTGGCTAACCTCCTGGAGAAAGAGGAGTGTTGTTTGGATGATCTAGAGCTGGGCAGTAATCCGGCCATCCCCACCATCTTTACCGAGGCCTGCATCAACGGGAACTATGTGGAGGTCAGGCAGCAGGGGGCGCAAACAAGCTGGGATAACGAGCCTATTGTGTATCTGTGATTACTGACAATGCACTTTGCAATACCTAGGTTTTTACTTTTGGTTTTATACAGATCAATACTAAAGCTCCACCGTACAGATATTAATGCTACCACTTACTTTATTTTTACTTTGCAGCTGATGTCATAGCATTTTCTGGGGATGTGATGGTAACTGTAAGCACTGCTCTGTCTGAAGCTCTGCCTTTAGATTTTAATCTAAACTGATTTAGATGGAACTACAACCTGTGATCTGATTTTGTCTGTTACAAGTCCTTCTCAAATAACATTACAATCACAGGCAAGCCAGCATTAGCAAACAGTTTTTCAGTTAGTCAGATTTTTATCGAAACTCCTAAACAGGAGATTTGACTTTAAGACTTACTTCTACTAATATTTTGCTAGATGTTTCATGGCAAACTAGTACATTGTAACGAAACAATCTTGAATCTGAAAAGCATCAGCAGGTTTTAGCTGAGTCAGTATAGACAAGTTATACTTTAACATTACACATTAGGTGAACTAATGTGTAATGTTAAAGTATAACTTGTCTAATGCCACTTTGCCACTATGACCTAAAGTGCTGCCTCACTAGCACCAAGTCTCCACCTTCAGCTACTCTGTTCTTAGGCCAGTTTAAACTTCATCACTCGTAATTGTGCAAGCATGTCCTTGCACCTTCAGTTTGTATTTGTATTCAGTTTGTACTTTATTTGTTTAATTCAAAAATATGTATTTCTAGCTATAGAAAATGACAAATGTGTTCAAAATTTACTTAGAGATGTGTTTTTTTCACTACGGATACGGAATTATATCTATAATGAATCACAATTCACTCCTCTACAGCTTTTTTTTGTATCGTAATTCCGAAAAAGAACCCAAATTTCCTTAGTACAAACGGAAAGTCTCCATGATAAATATAGACCATCACTAAAAATGTAATAATAATAATAATAATAATAATTTTATTTACAAAACAACTTTTAAAAACAAGGTTTACAAAGTCCTGCACAATCCATAAAGAACAATACAAAAAGCATAAACATATCATACA
>KN508198.1:0-27644 GCA_000787155.1 Scartelaos histophorus | reverse complement strand
TTAACAGTCCTGTGGACAATAAGAAACTTTTTGAGTGTTTAACGTAGCCCACCTGCCCTTCTACTCTTTCACATCACTACTGGGACCTTCATGCTATAAGCAGACAGCGTTTTATTCTCCCATAATCAGGAATTGTGTTGTTATCATGCTAGCTGTATTAGCGTTACAGTGACGGCAAAACTTCGATCTGGCATTTGAGTGAGAAACCTATTTTGGTGAGTAACTAGGAATGCATAAGATGATTTCTGAAAACTTTTGATCACTGTAAACTCTAAAATTAAATAGTTCT
Organism: Scartelaos histophorus; assembly: GCA_000787155.1. Classification (NCBI taxonomy): domain Eukaryota; kingdom Metazoa; phylum Chordata; class Actinopteri; order Gobiiformes; family Gobiidae; genus Scartelaos; species Scartelaos histophorus. The sequence goes on along the minus strand of KN508198.1, from coordinate 27,355 downwards.
GTTTTTCACACTTTTAAAGGGCCCATGTTATTCTAATTTATGATCTATGATATAATATTCTTTACCAATCATAAAAATACCTGTGATTTTCATTCACACATGTTTAACAAACAAACAAATTCTGCATATTTAGGGTTCTAATCTCCATGTTGTTTTTAAAGTTAATACCATTTAACTAGAATCATATGGATCATTTCAGCCCTGGGATCTCTACAGAAAAAGGTCGTTGTTAACTTGAAAACTACCGCTTCATCACTTCACAACAGAACAGAACAATTTAAGCTTTGGAGATGTAGACAGTCCAATAATACAGGATTACTCAAACATGTGTGAATGAAAATAAAAAAAACACAACTCCAGGCATGTTTTTGATGAGTAACAGCTTTATAACAGGCCTTAAAGCTCACAAGAGGCATTTTCATGTAAATAGGACCTTTAAGACAGTAAAACTCCGATATGGCGCCGTTATAGCCCGGGTCAGACCAGCTCCTACATGTGGACCGCTGGCCTGGATCTCCTGGGCAGCACAAAGAAGAGCGCTTTGTGAGTAACCTCGTGGTGACAGGAAGATAATCAATCAGAGGTGGCAATTTCCACACTCAGCCGGAGCTCCCAGGGGCCAATAACACGGGGCCAAATCCCCAAATCACTGTGTCAGGGAGGGGCCCGCTGAAAGAGGGGGTTCTGAGCCAAATGGCGCACTGTCAAAACATCCCATAATTGTTTTACAGGGGGCAATGGCTGGAACATTAAGAGCCCGGGTCGCGTCATTCCTAATGTACGTGATGTCAGTGTAGCGTCATTAATGCATAAATCTACATATGAGTGCGCGCTGTTTGGTACTTGAATTTATCTGGAACCTTCCTGTGACTGTAACACAAATGTAAATAGCATTTTGGCAGAGAAATTGAAGAGTCCACTTGCAAAAACAGATTTTTTTGGTTTTTTTTATCTTTTAATAATTTAATTTAATTTAAGAAGAGTGAAAGAATAATGAATTGTAAAGCGCTTTGGGTGTCCTGAAAGGCGCTATATAAATGCAAGGAATTATTATTATTATTATTAATTTCAACTTTTTGGTGATTACATTCTACAGAAAATGATGTCTAAGATAAAAAAAAAAGTTTAAGTTCCACTGTTTTTGTAAGTAAATTCTTCTATTGGTGAGAGTTCATATGGACTTAATTTACAGGTAGATTAGCCATGATGTGTTTGTATTAGTCCTTTAAGTAATCAATTCTCTAACATATGTTTTTAAAAAAAAAAAAAAAAAAAAAAAAAAAAAATGAGGGGGGGAAAAAACTGGAAAAAAATATTACAATGGACAGAAAAAAAAATAAAAAATCACCAATTTCTGCTGAATGAATCACTAAACTTTGTGGTCAAATCTGAGGTGGGCTCAATTGTTTTTTTGTTTCTAAATAACAATTAATGAGCTCCTTTGTTTCACGTTAATCACTGAAATCCACAAAACTACCTTTTCTGCAGTAAAAATATAGTGTCCAAAATAGGACCACATATGCATTGTTGTATTTTTTTACTTTTTCATATCTGGTAGTCTGGTATACATTTAAAACCCTGCAGGACAGCATTCTCATAAATACATAAGTTGACAAATAGAAAAGTTTAAATTTGACCAATGTCTGAACCGCAGTTGTAATTTGAAGCACAGAATTAAACATCCGTGAGTCCAGACAGCTGATGCAGAAGTTGCTTTTTAATTGAGACAGTGTTCCAAAAGAAGATCTTTAAGTGGGCGCCAACGCACTCACAGGACTGACCCCCACCTTGACCTTGACCTGACCCGTGGTCCGGCCCTCACCTCCAATAAAGACGCCTGTAATGTCAAGTTAACTGTGATTAATGGAGGAGGGGGCACAAAGTCTCTGTGTGCAGGAGCAGGACTTCTTACAGTTCACAGCACTACAGCGGCTGCCCCAGGAATTTATAGAAGCATCTGAAGCCCGCTGCCCCTCTCTGTACAGTCAATGGAAAACCAGCAGCCACAGCCAAGGAGATAGTGTTTCGGGCGGTGCTGGTTAGTCCGTTTGCATGTAGGGAACATGACTACAGAAATAACTATGAAGTAAGGTGGACTTTTCTATTCGTTTGTTTCTATTTGTGTGTTTATTTGGACGTCAGAGAAAAATAATTGAGCAACACATTTTCCAACTTTCAAATTCATTTCCAAATGAGGTGGTGATTAAAGCAACAATGCCCTGTCTGGAAGTGTTGGGCTACCTGCACGACTCCATGGAAATAGAAAACCAATTAAAACATTCTCTGTGGATATAGATGGGGTATTATAGCCAAAGGAACACATTTTCCATGGAGACAAGTAAAAAGAGGTCTCCAGAGTTGGGTTTGTGGAGATGCAAACTAGTTCATAGGAAGGATTCATGTGTTTTAAGAGAAAAAAAAAAAACATGCTTTTATTTGAGGTTTTTGTACATGAGGTTTTCCCATAACTCATCCTAAATGTAGAGTTTATGTGAATGAAAGATGAGGAAACAACATTATAACATAGACCAGAAAATAGCGTAATATGGACGCTTTAAATCTTACACTTTGAGTAATCTGAGCGTGCAAACAAAGTCATTCACAAGTATTGGAATAAAAAAATAAAAGTCAGCATGGAAAAAAAAACCGAAAAAAAAACATAACTAGTCCATTTCCAGTTTGCAGTGGTCAAAAGTTATTCCTCACTTACCTTTCTGAGCATCCTAATTATCAACCTCAGTGAGTTTATACCATCACAGTATCAGCAACTAGCATGCTAACCGTGCATGTGCAACTGATTCTAGGGTACTACCATGCTTTGTGGTGAAATGGACAGTTAGGGTTAATATTTTGAAATTTTATCGTGCACTATGTAACTTTTTGGTTGGATGGATATGTCATTGTTCTGCCTGGAATGGTCCACAGTATGACATTAAACAGCTCTGCCTTACATTTATCAAATTACAATAGTTTTTTAAGCTCAAAAATACCTAGAAAAACAGGCATTCTGACTGTGAATGGGCCTTTCCACAGTTTTGACCTGTTACTTTATTCGGTTTAGACTCCATGAAGATTCAGTTCAATTCAATTCAATTTAATAATAATAATAATAAATAATGAAAAAATACAGAATGTCAACAAGCAGGCAAATGGATAATTGTCCCAGCATCTCCTGTCCTTAGACCCTCCTTTTTCGGCAAGGAAAAACTCGAAAAAAAACCCAGTGGGAAAAAAACGAGAAACCTCGAGGAGAACCACAGTGAAGGAGAGATCCACTCCCATGATACAAAGATCATGGATCTAGATACAAAAGTGTAATACCACAGTGTGAAACATTCAAGGCAAAGCAGTAACATCTACTAGTAAATGGAGAACATGATTTGACGAACCCTCAACCAGAAAAGTCACACAATGCAACTTGCAACTAGTTAATTTTTAAGCAGTTCAGTCCACTTACTGCATGCGTTCTTGAGCATCCTAATTATTCACGCCAATGAGTTTAATGAGCGCTTGTCACACATTTACCATCACAATATCAGCAACTAGCATGCTAACCTAGCAATTAGACTATGATCCACAAGGGAAATTATTTGGACAACTCACTGATCACAATATAATATAATAACAAAGAGCAAAAAATATATATAACAAAAAGATAGCAAGAGAGAGGTGTCAAATTATGATATAAATGTAGCACTTCCTGATTCTCAAGCAATAAAAAGCCCTATAATTAAATGGACAGTACATGGTGGACTTATTTTGACCTCAGGAGCTACTTATACTGTATATATGCCTGTACTAGGGCTCAAATACACTGGGAAACAATCAGCTTCAGACCCTTTAGCTGATGCAAGACAGTATTCCACTCTCACACAGCAGTTGTCAGGTCGGATCTTGACAACTTATTTTGGTGCTAAATCTCTGGGTTGCAGCTCACGTCGGCGCTTTATTGGCTCACGGAGGAGGAGAGCGCTGTGGAAGTGACACCATGGCTGGGGAGAGTTTATCATTCTGCTGACAGCCTAAATAACTTGTGCCCAAGCAACAGATAACAAATGGTCTCGAGTTGTGTCTTGAGTGTCTGTGCGTTAAAGACAAGAGCAACTGGCCCACAGCAGTACAAATGAAAGGGTCTGACTCTGGCTGAGTTCAGGGGATGTCATGAGTTTGTTTGTCCTGTCCCAGCCTGGTTTAAAAGGTCCATATTGTGTTATAATGTTGTGCACTTTCAAATCTCATCCAGTTGCTTGTGTATTATCTTCAATTATCATCCATTATCGTCCTTTGAAGGTCCTATATTGTACAAAATTGACTCTTGTGAGCTTCAAACCACGTTAGAATGTTGTTACCTCCTCAAAAACATACCTGGAGTTGTGTTTCATTCACATATGTTTGAATGAACCTTTATTATTATTCTCAAAAAGCTCAAAAAGCTCAAAATCCACCTTGTGATTTCAAGTTAACGGCTACACCTTTTACCTTTTGTTCAGTAGAGTCTGGCAATTCCAGGGCTAAAATCATCCAAATGATTTTTGTGGACCGAGCCTAAAGGTGCATAATTTGTGTGTTGAAGATGTGTGAATGAAACAAAACACAACTCCAGGTATGTTTGAGATGAGGAAACAACATGATAACATAGATCAGAGAATAGTGTAAGATCTGCACTTTAAAGATTTGCTTATCGTTGTATTTAGAGTCATTCATATGTAATGTGTTGTCCTCCATTAAAGACTTGCTCAGAAAGTGCTCAGAAAACACATATTTTCTAGGGGACATTAACACGTTAATTAAATACAAATAAAATAATGCATTAAAAATATGAACACATTTTATCGCGGTTTGCCAACACGTAACATTTGTCAGTGCATCTTGTTGTTTTACGCCAATTACACTGACACAGCTCTGACTACAATAAAAATGGCACATAAAAGCGCTCTGGGTCTGCTGGACGGTATATTTCTATTCAAATATTCTACCCGATGGAAGTATTGACAACTGCAGAAAAAAGTTTGCATATCACAGAAGCATCTCAACCCTACAAAAGCATTTACGTTGCTGAACATTTCACAGCAGCACAGAAACTGCTGGAGCTGCTGGTGGTTCAGTTCTGCTCCGAGAACAAACAAGAGACGTCAGTAGCCCAAAAATCAAACACATGACTGGCCTCAGGAAAAAATTAGTGGACGAAAATTAATTTACGTAAAATAATTGTTACTTTATTGGTAAGCGACTCACTGAGATTAATTCATAACAAAATCTTTAACATTTATATTTATTATTTAGATTTTACATTTATATTTAGTATTTTGATTTAACATTTAACAATTAGATTTAACATTTAGGTGTAATATTTAATATTTATATTTAATTATTTACATTTTCTCCAATTTGACAAATATTACTTTAAATGTGCAAAAAAAGTCACACAAATTTTCACACCTGTTTTTTGAACATTGTTTGAAGGTAAATGTCACAAAAATGTTGACGTTTTTTTTCAGTATGAGCTGCTTTACAAACGGCGCCCCATAATATATTAGATTTGAATAGATATATTAGATTTTCAAATCAGGTTCATCTTAAACCAAAACAGTGTGGCAAACACTAACACAAGTTTTTGGTCACACTATGATGTGTCAACTACACTTAAATTAGCCTTAGACACTTCAGAATAATTTAGACTTAGTAACTCTTTAATATCTAAAACTCCTCAGTCCCAAAGTTCTTTGCAGGAGAGAAGCCACTAAATCAGCTGACGTTTTACAAGACAAAGCCTTCTCCTCCTCCTCTGCTTTTCCCCTTCACAACCTGAGCAGAGGCTGGAGGTGTCACTGCACAGGGCTAATAAGCCAGAGCTGTTGATAGCGCCACACTCAGCGCTCACCTCTGCCTCCGGAGGTGTCAAACTGTCACTGCGGCAGGCTTCAGACTTTACTGCCACCGCTTCACCACGTAAACAAAGCCGCAAGAGCCAAAATGGCCGCCGGAGATGTGTCAGAGCATTAACATATAACTCTATAACGTGTGTTTCTGTCCCCGTGGGCTGCTCGTACTGTATACAGCTGTTTTTGTCCGGATATAGACTTGGCCCGTGAAAATGTCCAGCAAGAGATAAATTCCGAGATGTCAGATGAGCTGTCAGTGTGAAAGAATACACTGGTCATTACCACCATTAGACGCAGCTCGCATGCAATCCCCCTCCCCTCCTGTGGGGACCCCCGCTGAGGGCCAGACCCACTTTCCCACAGTGAAAACACATTAGGTCAGTAGACTTTAGCCCAATACAATACAGTCCTGTGTTATCTGACCTCCACACACTATTTAGATGTTCCATAATATGACATTAAACAGATCTACTTTACATTTATTCAATTACAGTTTTTTTAGTGCTCAAAAATACCTAGAAAAACAGGTATTCTGATAGTGAGCAGGGTTGCCTCTCCACAGATCTGACCTGTAACCTGGTCTGGTCTGGGCTCCATGAAGACACAGAGGTTTAATGCCATACTGTGAAACATTCCAGACAAAGAAATGCATCTTTAAGTACATTTTGGACCAGTGGATATTTTTACTTCTCTACATTTGAGAGCAAATATCTGGACTTTCTACTCTACTTTACATTCTTGGACTGGACTGAAGTATAAAAGTACTTTTTTATGACAGTCTAAGACCTGTTAAAAAGGCTGAGGGGTTATTTTTAATGTTTGTAATCTGAGTGGAAAACAATACAAATTTAAAAAAAAGAAGAAATATATGAAATTGCTTCCAAATCATTATTATAATCATTACATATGAAGCTTTATAAGAGCTCAAAATATGCACAAAATACTTTTACTTTTTACTCTTTCAGTACATTTTTAAGTAGGTGCTTTAATACTTTTACTTACTTACTTTTTTTAATGTGATACTTCTGTTTGAATATTTTTTGCTCCGGTATCTGTACTTTTACTTTAGAAAAAAAACTGAGTACATCTTCTACCACTGGAATATAAGTGTAAATCTTGTCAGCTCCATTTTGATTTGGAATATGTTTAAAGAAAGTATTTTGTCTGTAGGTCAGATATATGAGAAGGTCATTTTGACATAGTTGATGAGTGAAGATGTTGGCCACTGTTAAGACAGAGAATACAAACTTTAGTCTTGTAAACTTTGTAAGCTTTTAAAATTGAGTGACATTTAAAAAGTTTCAAGGAGGGAAGGTTTGACACAGTTTTGACTATAGCGCTTCTTATGCATAATCCTGATTTAGTGTTCTGTCATAGATAAAAAAAAACTATTTCTACAAATAAGTGCTTCGTTTCTGGCAAAAGTTACAGTTATAGTTACTCTTCAAGTCTGTATGTCATATGCTTTTGCAATGGATTCTGTGGATCAGAATTAGAAATATCACAGAGTGAATTCCAGTGCAGGTGTGGCAGGTGTAAAACGAGGGCAGAGAATTCCTCGGAGTACAAGAATGCAGAGCCGTATCCTGGAGAAGATGATCACATAACAAGCTCTACTACATCTCTGCAAATGTCAATATTTGACTAATGTAATGAAAGATAAAAAAGTGGAACTTCAGGACCAGGTTAAACCTACATGACTGTGTCTGTGGTGATCTCCCTTCAGCTGTCACATGTCCTCATTAAGTCTGTCTAATAAGCCCAGGTTACAAGATGCTTCTGAGAAGTAAGTGATATGTCAGAGCGGCGGCCATACAATAAGGCCGTGCCCATTACACACTGAGGCTCATCATGCTCCAGGACTATTTTAGTGGCCCTGGTCTCAGGCAGAGCTGCAGTGGCTCAGGTCTGTACCAGCACCACTCTGTGTCTGCACCGGGAACTGCTGCTCTCCACTTAGGATTTTCAATTGTACAGGGACCCACCTCCACATCTTGAGCCAGGCCTGGTCCAGACTTCTTACCTTTTGTACATGTTTCCACAGGGTCCACTTCAGGGTATGGTTGACTTGAGGCAATGGAAACACTTTCAGACCAAACTGCTCCAAAGTGAACTAGTCAAACAAGACTATTGGGATTCTCGTTGTTGTGTCAGTGCTGATGCTCACCCATGTGGTCCATTACGGTGTATCTTTGATGATCTACACACTGCACCATGCCCGTGCTCCACTGCATCTTTATCATCATCTTTATCTTGGCCTTCCAAACTCTTAGTAGTTTTTCAGAAAATTAATTGTCAAATGTTAAAATGAGTGAGAAAGAGCTAAGAATGACACAAATATAAATCACTGAGAAACATATTTCAGAAGCAACAGAAAATGAGCTACATTCAGATATGAGACAAGTTATAAGCTCATGATATGCAGATTTAAGAATATTTTTATTCTTCTTTGCATTCCGAGTGAATTTCCACTTCTTCCAAGCTGTAATTGATGTATAATCTAATCTATTTAAAGGGAGTTTGAAAGACTAATTTAAAATGGACCCACCATGCCCTTACCAAAATGTGACACAATTTCACAAGTGCTCTCTAGCTGACCCATGGGATGGAAAAGTGACCGGTGCTGAGTGGAATCTTACTCTGTGTTCCAATGCAATCATTGGAAGTTCTGAAATATGAGATTTTGGGGATCTCTTTCCTGTCCTTCCAGTCATCCAGACGTGCCCTCCCGCCGAGTCCTCACTTTAACTAGACACCACAAGACAAAAGGAGGTTCCGTCCTTCTTATCCTCATCTCCAGTAAATTTACGAGTCTGGGGCCACTCCTCCTGCCCTCTCCCGCAGTGATAAGAGCTGCTTTTTCAGCTCAAAATCGACAGGGGGCTGGCTGTACTTAAAGGACACACTCAGCTGCTAGATGAACTCATCAACGCTGCATTGCAGGGTGTCAACAGAAATGTTTCACACAAGAGCTGCAAGGAATGAATACCATTTGGAGGTCACGAGTGGCAACCCCGAGCTTCTCCAGGCCTTTTAAATGTTAGTGTCTGGCTTTCAAGAGCAAGGATGTAACCCTTAAACCTTTGAGGGGAAAAGAGACACCAGCAGGACATCCCCCCATGTCAGACTCTACTATACATTATGCCTCACAGTGATCAGGCAGCCCAGATTTATGCTCCGTGAAATACAGCGTGGGCATTTTGAGTTGTCATTTTGTACCCAAAAATAAGTTATGTACTACATCTGATGTCACTGGAATGGCTAATGTTACATAATAAATTCTTGTTTTAGGACAGTTTGAATGTACCAGAAATAAAGGTACAATTGAGCTGTCACTTCAGACATGTGGGTTCCAGCCTGGGCTCACAGCAGATCTGATCTCAAGTGGGAAATGAAGAATGTTGTAGAGGTGGCAAGAAAACATCACTCAGGTATCAAATCTGTATTCAGAATATTTTCATCAGAAGTAAAACAGAAATAATGAGTGTGAGTGTGTCTTCACATGAATGCCCTGCATAAGTACACAACACCGTGACCGCCACATAAACAATCTGTAAATACAGCCAGAGTGAGTACACCTCCTGGTTTTAGCACACTAACATGGCTCAAATAACTTTGAGGAGCTGTGGGCTCCTTCTTAACTTCTTTGACGAGCATATTTAGAGGGAAGCAAAAAACAACTGACAACTGGAGACACGGGATCATCTTCAAAAGAGCGACCTATGTCTGCGACATGCTGTCTTTTAGCTGCTTGAGCGATGCCATTCCTTGTCATTGGAGTCATCTACAGGCTGTGAGTAATGGCTTCCAAATATAGATTACAAGTACAAGTTTCATACAAAGTGTCACATTTGCTGGGAGCACCTAAAGGTCTTGAAAAGGACAAATGAAGTAGGCCTGGGAGTGAGGCCTGCTCCTTGGTTCTGTGCTGACCTCCTGCACTGGATCCAGAGTCTTTGCACTCTGTGGGCAGCTAAGCTCTGAGAGCTGCTCTGGAACAGGCCTTGTTTTCTCTCTAAAGCTCAAGTGTGCTGCTGCAGCACCACTGCTGCGAGTGTTTGTTTAAGATCAGACAGTCTCAGTGCACAGAGTCATAAGATAAGATGGATTTTCTATTGTAAAATCTATAACATAGCCTTGAAGGTTCTAGTTTTGTTGTTGTGTACTCCATCGACCCAATAACCTTCAAGCCAGATGCCAGCAGTGAAACCAGCACAGCATTGGCTGAGCTCCTATATTTTCTATGAAGTGACAACAAGTAAAAAGTCAGGTCTGGGCTTACTGGAGCATGCATGGGATCAGTCCATGTAAAAATAATGTCCTGAGCTTTTCACTACAGCCTGTTTAACCATGGCACATGAAATGTAGACAGGGCATCAGAACAATGTTAAACCTGGAGTCCTCAGCACCACTAAAAGAAGAACTTATCTAATGACTGACAAAATCCAGACATAAACACAGATATGTGCCAGGAGGTAGCGCTCATCTGCAGTAACTATTTCCAACATGGCAACACCGCTGCTAAAATGATCATGATTAACAGTCACGGTTTAGAGGTGCGCTAGGCAGAATTTGATAACAGGCCTAAATGTCAAACAACACATCCTATATAAAGATTCATAATGCCTATTCCTTATTCCAGGAGAGTTCTCAGCATATCCAGTGTGTAATTTTATATAGTACCAAGTTAATTTAAAAGCACAGACAGGAGACAAGTGGTATTTGTAATTTATGAAGCCAGCCCCATAGCCGTGTTCCCAGGGCGATAACTCTCCTGTAGTTATGGCTTCATCTTCTTTACATCAGGCTCCTGACAACCATAACAAGTACAGTAGCAATCTTTCATACAGGATATAGTTGTTGATTTGACATGAGTTCACCTGTTGCCTGCTGAATCCTTCATAACATGATCATGATTTAAGCACATTCTTCTTAAGCCGTCATGTGCCAGTGTGATTTTAATGTGTCATGTCCCCATATAATAAAGGCATTTGCATATATTTAAAGATGTATTGTGTAACTTTTTAGGTTAATTGGCCTGGCAAAATGTGATTCATGTGAAACAAAGGGCCTCATTGGTCACCAATGGTTTTGAATAAAATTGCATTTTTCTTACCTTATATTAGAGTTTATTGCCTTGCTCAGTGATTCATTAGAAATATGTGATGTTTTAAATTTCTCTAATTCAGTAATGTCCATCTGAACTTGGGGAGATTTAACAGTGATCACGTTTGTAAATTATTGAAAAATTGCTATTCTTGATTTAAATAGCATAGCAATAGAGCAGAAATGTTTTTGAGCACTCAGATATTTAGATTTATAGATCATTTACTGTGATTGTTTTTCTAATATGGCTGAACAGGAAGTAATTCTTGGAAAAAGTATCTCATTGTGATTGGAAGCATTGAGATTGTGAGATTAGTTTGTCATTTACATTTTGAGAGAACGATTCTGTTCAAAGTTTACATTTTAAATGAGAAAAGGCTGAAATCTGACCTTTTAAGGGTCCATATTATGCTATATTTTTTGTTATAATGTTGTTTCGTCCTCACAAACATACCAGGGGTTATGTCTTGTTTCATTCGCACATGTTTAACATACAAACCCTGCAGGCAGAGTTTTTCTCTCAAACTGAAAATGCTCAGTCATTTGGACAATCAGCCCTGGAACTGCCCATCTATACTGAACCAAAGGTAAAAGGTAGCTGTTAACTTGAAAACTTAATAACATCACAAGGAGGAACTAATAATAATAAAGGATTAGTCAAAAGTCTGAATGAAACTAAACACAACGCTAGGTATGTGTTGGATGAGGTAATAATGTTCTAAATCTCACAAGCTCAATTTTGTGTAATATTAGATCTTTATTCTGTTCTACAAAACACTTCAGAACATTCAGCAGCTATTAGACATGATATATTGTTGTTTGTAGAGGAAATGATGTTAGATTATTGCCGTCTTTGTCTGAATGTGAGCATCCACATTGTGATTTTGATTTCTTGCATCATTAGTTTCCAAAGTTCATTCCAACTATTTACAGAATGTAAATGGCCCAAAGCATTCAGATGTTCTGTCCACTCCAGCTGGTGAGGGGCAGGACTCAGCAGAACACTGCTTGTCCATGTCATTCCTGACTGTCACTGGGACACAGTGACAGAGTTTTCAGCGTTGGGCATGGCTGGGGCGTAGGAGGTTAGGGGGCAGATGGTAGCACCGGTCCTGTCAGCTCTCCACTCCCCCTCCGCCCTGAGCAGGTCCCAGGGGCTGGCGCCAGGCAAGCCCCACGAGCAGCCATGGCAAAAATAACCCGGGACAGTTGTCGGGCAGGGGAGAGTGACGAGGAGAGCATGTCACACCGGAGATCAGGTTTCGGCGGCTGTCATCAGAGAGCGGTCATTACTTCTGGGCTAATTATCTCCAGCCACATGTAAACAAACAACCTGCAGTGGGAGCTCCACATTGTGTTCACAGCTCTGTGCTCGGCGTCATAGGGAAGTTATGGGCGTAGGTCATCAACTTCAAACAGTAGACACATTTATAACATTAACAATGCATTGTGTAACTTTTCTGGTGGACTCCATGGAGATATGACTGCTGTGCCTTGATTATTCCACAGAATGGAAATAAACTTCATAATCACAATGGAGACACATTAATGGTCAGATCTATGGAGATGCAAGCCTACACATGGTACAAAGTCATGTTTTCTGAGTAATTGATCAGTACAAGGGAGCTATGTTAAATGCCGTAACGTGGAATATTCCAGGCAAAGAAATAACATCTCCATGGAAAAAAGCAAGCACTCCACTCCACACAATAAAAAGCAAAGTTGTGTTGATTATTCTACCTTGACTGTGTGTGTGTGTGTGTTATCCCCAACAGTCCTCTGGACAACCAGAATCCTGACTGTTGTGTATCCTGTGTGTGTGTGTGTGTGTGTGTGTGTGTGTGTGTGTGTGTGTGTGTGTGTGTGTGTGTGTGTGTGTGTGTGTGTGTGTGTGTGTTGTACAAGGGAATAATGATAGTAAATTTCTTTGAGGTACTGTACCTGATTTACCGACCTTACCTTCTGCATTTCAAGTATATTAAGCATTTTCGATTAGTTTAAGCTCTTTTTACAACATTCAGAGCCTATAGTTGAGTTCAGCCATCACAGTAAACCCAACAACTAGTATGTCAACAGCACACTTTCATGCTTCTCTGACAATAAAATAAGTTTTAATAAATTAGCAAACACACATTTTGAGTCTTTTAGAGAATATTTTTACTGTGACAATAAGAAGTTTAGCTATACTACTACTAATATGTACCACTACTTACCCCAAAGGCAATAAAACAGACTTTTAAAGGGCACATTTCTACATTTAATTGGGTGACGATGAACTACTGTACCCTCCAAAAGACATCAACAACATTGTACATAGTGATCTCTGCTGGGTGTGCAAATGTCACAGATGCTATCAGCAAGTAAATGCATAAAGATAACACAAATGCATAAAATAGTGTGGTGTCCAGGCCTCTTGTGTATGATTTATGAGATCAAGTGCAGTGTGACAGGAGGAGATGCTCCCTGCAGCTCCACTCGGCTCCACACTCACATTCCCCAGTCTTCATGGCACGTTTACGCTCCGGCTCAGGTTTCCATCACAGGGTCTCCATACAGTACCTGTGTCCGGCTGCACTCTGACCAGCTGCCCTCAGCACTAAACAGCCAGTGGGAACATGGACTGAGGCTTTCATGGTGCTGTTTAAGGGTGACCGGACATACGGAGAAATTTAGAACAGTTATGGAATTCAGGCCCTTGTCCCGAATTCCAAACCCTGTACAGGAGCATGCATCTCCTTTATTGTCAGCAGCGCAAATTTCAGCCCTTCTCATCAGTCTGCATGGAACAGTGTGCCCAAACAGTAGTAATCATGAGGATTTGTGCAAAAGAGATTAAACGAACTTAATTAAACCAATAGCTGCTGCAGATTGCTGCAGAATTCTCTCTGGAATTTCAGAATCTTTCAGACCCTCTTGGATGGAACAGAGATAGACCAACAATCTGTTATCCGATATGTTGGGACAATATTTTCACTTTGCAATGTATGGAACCTAAATTTAAAGAGCTTACAGTGCTTAAGTATCATGTTCACAGTGGGCCATCTGGATTTTAAAAATCAACCTTGGCCATTAAAACAAAACAAAAAAAACATTGTTCTATTATGACTGAGATCATTCACAGACCAGTCCAACCCAACTCATAAACATTGTGTCCTAACCCGGACCATTACCGGGCCAAGAGTAGAGGACAATGTGGGCCTAACCTAACCACAGAATTCTTGTCTAATCATATTTGTTAGCAAAAAATGGATTTGTGTATCAGATGGTCGACCTTTGTTCTGCATTTTTCAATTGACTTTAACTCACAAATACGATGATATCTGGTTTCCTCTCTGACCAGTGCCGTAAACAGTAGCTATGGCCTGCTCGCCGCTCTCACAGCTGATTGTCCATGTACCGCAGGTTGTGGTGCTTATTGAATGAAGCGCAGTGTAATGGAGATGAAAAATGACATTAAGGCGCTGCTTGAACGCTGTCACTTCTGTCAGCTCTAAGTGCGCCTTATTAATTGGCCTCTTGTTTCTTTCTTGAAGGTGCTCGGAGTGACCAGGCGTCCACGCTCAAATATTTATGTATGCTCCCGAAACCAAATTACCCCATCTGCTAGACGGATCTAAGGAGCTGATTTGCATGCTGGGACTTTTTTGAAGGGTAAACGTTACGGCGCTACTCTGTCAAACAAGTGACTGATACTTCTAATGGAACATGAGCGCTTGAGTGCCTGTGGGTTTAGCCCTGCTATTAGCCTAGCGTACTTGATGACCACTAGAAATGTGATAGCTAATTAATTTTTGGGAACAAGTTCGCTCATCCCCACCAATCCCTATTAAGGGGCCTGCACGATCCCCCATTCGCTAATTGAGTTATCTGCTTGGGCCTAGACATGAACTTGAGAAGTGTCACAAATCAGGCTGTGTTTATCTACCATTATGTCGGAGCAAGAGGCTTAGTTTTATGATATAATTATACCTCGAGGGACAGTGACCCCGGACCACCTCATTTGGTAATGTGCAGGATTTTGGCATAGAGCTTGATGCACGCTGAGCACATTTTTTCCGGATTTGTGCAATGGGAGTCATGCTTCAGTCCATTCAGTCCTTATGTAATTGTCATGAAATCTGCGAATACTGGGGGAAGCTCAGTTCAGTTTCCCCAGATCCTCCAGCTGCTATTGTCAGTATCTCGGGAGCCACTATGAAGATTTTCTACTTGCTATGCAATTAGTCTCCCTGCCCAAGTCAATATCTACAAGGCTTGAATGGACAACCAAGACTTTCCAGACTCCACCCAAGATCCCAAGTTAACATTTTGGTGCTTCCCCTAATAGGCCTATATTTTCTTGCCTTTGGACTCTCAGGCATTGCTCTTATAATGCATCTCTGTGGTAAAAGTATAAGCCATTTAGCCAAGTTAAATCTGCATGCATTGATTTTCAAATTGCAAAATTAAGAAGTAGGTATTTGAGGAATTTGTGGACTGAAATCATGCCCAGTCTATGCTCGCAATGCCTACAACTTTCTCTTCCCAGTGAAAAAATACTTCATTATTTAATGTAGTCTTTTGTACCCCAGTGCTCCACCTTTAAGGCATTTTTGGTCATCCATTAAAAACTGCTTTGTCTCTTCCTGGCCATTGATACTCTGCAGTGACATGAATGAATGGAGACCAAACCAGGCCAAGTTACAGGTCAGATCTGTAGAGTGGCAACCCCGCTCACGGTCATAATGCAGTATCTTGAGTAATATTACCAGTTTTAATTGGATAAATGTAGGCCAGATGTGCTTAATGTCATATTGCGGAATATTCCAAGCAGAAGAATAATACGTCCATAGAAACAAGAAGGTGACGGACCCCCAAACAAAAAATTACTTAGTGCACCTTCAACAACGTACATCTCTCATGTTGGAGATCCAACTAGATCAGTTCTTTATGGTCAGATTGTGTTGAAATTATGATCAGGCAGTTGCAAAATAGCAAGAGTAGAGATTGTCAAGTATCTGCTACTCTTTTGATAAGGAACATTATTATAAATGAATGTTTCTGCTTTTCTCACTGATGTCTTTCACATATCCCCTCCCCCATTTTCCCCATTTGAGACCCTTGTAACCCTGTACTATCAGATGGCTTTCTAACTCAGTCCCAGGCACTCCTTACTAAATACAAAACAGAATGCGGTGACAACATGGAGTCCGAACACTTGGCTTTGGAAATGCAATCCGTTTTGTTGTGGTGTTGAATGAGAGGTGATGGACACTATCTCCTCTCGGGGTAGACCTCTCCGTGCCCTCGCGCAGACATTTGCAACTGGTGTCAGGGCCCTATAAATCATCCCGTATCAAAGCGGCCTGTAACGCTTCCTGCATTTCAACATATGTGGAATCAGAAGGCGTCTGTCATCGTCCGGAGCCGCTCTCAGAGAAAGCCTTTTTGGACGGCGTTCCCACTTAAACATAGACCAGATGTGCCATTGATTGGGGAGGTTTTACCTGCCACGGCGGGATACTCCCCAAATGAGGTGACGCAGACATTGTCATAGCTCCTCCGTGGTCTAGGATTAGGCCTGTAAACCAAAATCAACAGGCTGGATAACTACCGAAACCTTCACCGTAACTGACACTGATTGAGAAAATGGACCAAATCGAATGAGTTTGAGGCAGCGGTTTGCAAACTTTTCCCACTAAGTAGCACCTAAGAAAACGTTTAGTTTTCAGAGTAGCACATGATCCAAACCAGATCGAAACTATTCCAGGCTTGAACTAAGGCTAATCTAAAATAGAGCTACTGTATGACCACAGTTATAAACAAGGAACTGCAAAGGAGAAGTACAATATGGATCATTTAGATTCTATTAAACAAATAGTGGACCTTTGTAGGACCTCGTGAACCACCCGAGGTTCCTCAAGTACCACCACAAGTAGGCGTACAATGGTTTGAGAAACACTGATGTATGGATACTCACAACTTTGAAGCAATTCCAGTGGTTATAATCAGCTAACTACATTGCCATCCTGCATTTGGCATACTACATCCCTGTCTCTGTTGCCTATAAACATTTATAAACTACTACTATTACTACTACTACTACTACTACTACTACTTTTGCAAATTTCAAATAAAATGTCTGTTTTTTTAAACTTCCAAAAACTGATCTCTTCGCAGATAGAAAATTGTACACAAATGTTTTAAATAATACTTTTCAATCCCAGTCACTCAAGAATCATTAATAATATCAGAATTATCTTTTATTACATAACACGTACATTATATTTTGATCTAAACTAAATATATAGACAAAATAAAGTACTTTGGAATGTGTATTTTTATGGGACAGCCTCAGATTAACAGATATCCAAGCAAATTCTGCACGAACGCCATTTGTAATTTCCCGAATTCAAAAACTTTGAAAAACTCCCTGGCTTTGACAAATAATTCTTTTCGTCTTATAAAAGCAAGTCCCGGGTTTCTCAGACAGGGCATGTTGAAGCAGTCGTCCTTAAGTTTTCATCCCCTCCTCAGCAGAGCTCCTGTGAACCTCGGAGCACTGATCTGCTCCATTTGCATCAAACCAGACAAACTCCGGGCGACAGCGGCCGGTGCCACGATCAGGCGATTCATCTTCATATTGTAAATGGCCTCACTGTCATCTGGGGTTTTAAGTTCCCAAAGCAACTGAAAATGCTCTTGTACCAACCGTATATCTCCCTTTGAAAAGCCGGCCTCTCTCCCCTGCTGCTTCGTATTTAAACTTGGCCCTCCATCTTAGGCTAAACTTCCCCTGTAACCTTGAAGAAGCCTTGTGGTCCTAAAGAGGGAAGATACTTAGAATAGTGTAATCATAGGTGACTAGGGCTGGGTACACCTACATGAACCACGTATGGTATGTTTCGGTACTGGTACAATACTTTTCCTCCACATTTTCCTCTATCAATCTTTATCTAGAATAACAAATATGAATTATAAGCTACATTTAAGTTGTGGAAATAGTTTTCATTCTTCAGCTGTGGTCACACTGCCTAATAACTTTTGCTATATGCTACTGTCTGCATTATGTCACCATGCTAACCTCTGAACATTCTACCATGTACATGCTCTACATTTTAGCTCTTCTCTTCTGATATTGTCTCGAAGAATAAAACCAAAGCTGATCATTAATGTCTCTTTGTGTATCCTAGATACCTTCATCCAGATGAGTGACCCTTTATTATGAGTATTAGTACATCTCTAATGCACAAAATGCTCTGTTCCACCTGATGATGTCATGTAATGTTAGTGTTAAGTTTACAGCTATACCTTTTAACTTTCTAGATCTACAATCATGACTCTTGTGAAGGTGTATGGAGTTTAAAAACACAATGGAGCACTTCCTGCATTTCCACATGACATCACAAGGTGGAATAGCTCAGCCTAAATATGCAGGACTTGAGGTTAAACATGTGTGAATGAAACAAAACGATGTTTGTGGTGAGGAAACATTATAACATAGATCATAAAATTGTGTAACATTGGGCCTTTAACGCTTCTGTTTTGTTTTCTTTATAATATCAGTTTTAAAAAAAATCTGAAGTTAACATTATGCATATGTGCCAGTTACACACAGATGACAGACACTGAACAGAAGGCCTTGTCTTCAATAGTTTGTAAAGCTCCGCTCACAGTTACGCCTAATACATGTGGTAACACTTTTTTACAATGCATATGTATATATATTAAAAAAAAAAAAATGTTGTTTCCTCTCCCAAACACATACTTGGAGTTGTGTTTTGTTTTATTAACACATGTTTAAAACCCAAACTCAGTTTTTTTCTCAAATGGAAAACACTTTGTTCCACCATATAATGTCCACACATCTTCATTAGAATTACAGTATTTGGATCATTTCAGCCTAGTAACTGAATCTTGACTGAACAAAAGGTAAAAGGAGTCGTTAACTTGAAAACTACCACGCCATGACATCACAAGGTGGAACTGAGCATTTTGAGCTTTGGAAATGTAGACCGACTAATAATAAAGGAGTGCTCAGACATACACGAATGAAAAACCACAATTTATTATGTTTTGATTATGTTTTTGATGCTAACACAACTTAACGCTCACAAGAGTTAATTTCACATAACATAGCATCTTAAAAATGTGTTTCTAAAACTTTATAAACTGCGTTATTAAAGCATTTCGCCCAGTCTTTTGTTTTAAACATGCTTTTGGGGCTCAAAAAAACACTTTATGCATATTAGTTAGCACGTAGCTGGTTAGCCTCCGCAATGTCTTTGAACTATGCATGTGTGTTTCTATGGATACATGATTGCTTTGCCTGGAATGTTCCACAGTATGACATTAAAAAGCTCTACCTTACATTTATTCAATTACAGATGGTTTTATAACTAAAAAAATACTTAAGTTGTGCTCATTTATAGGTCAAATCTGCCTCTTCACAGATCTGAAAAGTTACAAAATGCACATTTAATATTACAATTTTTCAGGAAAAAAAAGTCTGTGGGAAAAATGAAGGGAAAATTGACATCCTGAATTGAAGCGAGCTGTGCCGTAGTAACTTGGGCAGAGTACTAAATCCATGGTAATACTCCCGGGCAAGAAATGAAGGGGCAGTAGCAACAACAGCGAAACAGAGAAGTGGGAAAAGCGGTATTTCGAATGCTATCCGTACAGCTGTTGGCTCGTCTTAAATTTCCTTGATGCAGCGCTCCCCAGACAAGATTTGGTTTCCTGCGCCATCATTTTCATCTCGATTTTTCCACAAATGCATTTAAAAGATTTACTTACAATTTCGGTTCTTTTTTGCTTTCACGTGTCCCGTATAGAGTTGTGTAGTCGCGGTGTGGGTGTTGGTGGGTGGTGTACGTATCACGTTTGAACACTGATAAAGTAGGGTGGGCCCGGCGAGGATCTTTCGCCGTTGGAGCGTTTTTTTCTGGTCGGATCACTTCAAAGCGCGAGGCAACATTTGAGCTCGAACTTTGTAGGTGACGGGGTTAGGTGGCGATCTTTGACCACTGATGTTGTAATAAAAAGTGAGAAGATATTTGAGTCCAGTTGACATCTTGCAAATGGCCTCTTGCTTCATTATAAAGTTAATGTTGTGCCTAGCGCCAACTGGACATCCCCCCAAAAGCGTAACATGACTGGCATTTGGTTTTGACTTTTATTTGAGAAATAAAAAACCACGGGCCACGCTTAATTGCTTTATTCTTTTATTATGGGTGATGCACTAAAAAAACTCTCCACAGACCTGACTTCTAACTTGCTGAAGGAGACACCAACACATTTCACTATATAACATAAAGGTTTTTGAGGTGGCCTATGTACCACCAGAAGTCTTTGAAGGTCATATCTGAAGGAAAATTTACTCTTCTGAGCTTTTAGCCATGTTAGAAAGTTGTCACCTCATCAAAAACACGCTCAGAGATGTATTTTGCTTCGTTTATACATGTGTGAATTGTTATGGTTCGGGAGGTGTTCCAGGCATGTCCCACCAAAAGGAGCAACCGAGGAAGACCCAGGAGGGACTATGTTTCTCGGCCAGCCTGGGAACACCTCGGGGTCCCCCTGGAGGAGCTGGAGGAAGTGTCTAGGGTGAAGAAAGTCTGGGAGCCCCTGCTTAGACTGCTGCCCCTCCAGATAAGCAGCATAAGAAAATTAATGAATGGTTTAGATCTCTAAAACTCAAAATGCTCTGCTCCACATTGTGAAGCAGAAGTTTTCATGTTAAAAGCTACTTTTTACCTTTCAACCTTCGGCAATTCTAGGGTTGAAATCGTCCATATGATTATTTATTTATTTTATTTTACCTTACACCTTATATTATCCAGGAGGGCCCAATGAGATTCAGAAGCTCTTTTTCAAGGTAGACCTGGTCAAGATACAACACAATCAATACGAAACAGTAAAATCACAAAATATCATTTTATAAAACTACTTGCATCTCTCAAGAAAAGCATACACATTTTGGTCATTGCTCTTTCTATCTATTTATTCTAGTCATGTTTAAAACACAATGCAACACTTCCTGTATTAATATATGACATCACAAGGTGGAACAGAGTGTTTTCTGTTTGAGAAAAGAACTCAACCTAAACACTGAATGAAAACAACACAAAACATGATGAGGAAACAACATTATAACATAGAAAACAGTTCAAATGGGTCTTTAAACCCTCAGTTTTTGCAGTTCCCATACATGCAAACTATCTATTTGCAGACTTTCCCAGGGCTGGTGGAGTGTTGATGCATTAAATAATGTTATTTCTATTTTCTCCATGCAAAATGTCAAATGCCTCATCATGTCCTGTAGCTAGCTTTCAACATAAAGACATCAATTAACAACTGCATCCCCTGCCAATCTTATTACATTAGAATTTACAGCCCAAGTGTGCGATACGCTTGTGAGACTTAAACCAGGCCTGGATCATCATGGCTGTTGCCCTATTCTGTGTCAGATAAGTAAGTGGAGCCTGTGTCTTCATGGCATGGTGCGAATTCCAGAGATTAATGTAAATGATGAGGAATCTGCAACTCTCCGGATTCTGAGATCCAGGGATTAAAGGTTCGGGTTCCACTGAGAGCTGGAAAAGGATGACTCACCCTCCAGCTTCGAACGTATCCAGTGTCCAGTCTTCTCCCGCAAAGAAAGTGAGGAGGACCGGACGCGCTGTGTGGCCGACTGTTCGCTAGGAAGTAGCAGCTTTCCACTTGGGCTTTGGAGATGTGAAGAGGTGAAAAATGACATGAGAAGGAAATGTGAAGACACCAGTAGGTCTCCCACCCACTGCCTTTGTGGGAACCTCTTGACTTTGCATTCTCTTGAAAATTCTGTTTAAAATGTGCACCTTTAGCTTAGAGACAGACAGACCGACCAATATATCGAGCTGATATTTTGACTTTTTAGACGTTATCGGTTAAATCTTCAGCACCTACCAGACGCTATTGTGTTTTGGGTGAAATACAGCCAAAGAAAAGACATAGAGCTTTATTTGATTACTTTAGCGCAAATAAACCACTTTCTTTTGAGGTTCAATTTAAGTTACATCATTTAGGTGAGGAAATCAAAATTGGTCCATATATCTGGCCAAAAAAATCTGCAAAATTGATGGGTTCAGTTTCTCTGGATTCTAAACAATCGGTATTTGCATCGATCATGAAAAAAATCATTGCTCGATTGCTACTTTAGGGTCAATGTACAAATACGGAAAATGCATTTGAAAGGTGGTAAGTGTGGTCAAGATTGGTTCAGTCCAATAGTCCGACTTTTTCTGTCGTTTCTTAAACTCATCCAATCAGATTTATTTATTTTAGAGATGCATGTGAAACAAAGGAGCTCATTGAACTGGATTATTTTGCAACACATTTTTCTCACCTCAGATTTATTGTTTAGGTTAATTCTTCGCTCAATAATTCTGCAGAAATGTATGATGTTTTGTGTTATTTTCTCTTATTTTTTCACATAAGAAGCCCATTTTTATTTGGTATGGACAGACCATGATTGCTAATCCATCTGAACATGCAGCTGATTTAACAGTGACCACATTCACACCTTCTTAAAGTATTCCAGGCAACATTACGAGTTTAGCAAAGGCTTCATCGAGCATGTTTAGTGATTCCTTTAAGTTCAACAGGTGGGAAAATAGAAGCGGAGAAATAAAGAACGTGACAAGATGTAACTTCAGCAGGTCGACACGTCGTGCTGGACTAACAACCCTGTCGGCGACAATGTGACATCGTGCAAAACCGTGAGGTGACGGAAAAATTGCTAAACTGACTTTTATGAACGTTGAACTATGTTAGAATGGTTTTCTCTCAGAGTTTTAATTTGATTGAGTCATGTACTTAAGTCAGAACCAAACATCCAATCAGATTTCTTTATCTCAGTGATACATGTGGTTAATTCTTCACTCACTGATTCTGCAGAAATGTATGGTGTTTTGTGATAATTTCCCCTTTTTCCATGCAAGTAGCCATTTTTAATTTGATATGGACAATGGCTAATCCTTCTGAACATGCAGGAGATTTAACAGTGACCACATTCACACCTTTTTAAAGTATTCCAGGCACACAATACGAGTCTAGTAAAGGCTTGAGTGAGCATGTTTAGTGATTCAGTTCCTTAAAGTTCAAGTTAAGTTTTAAAATAAAGAACGTGACAGATGTAACTTCAGCAGTTCGACACATCGTGCTGGACTAACAACCCTGTCCGCGACAATGTGACATCGTGCAAACCATGAGGTGACGTGAAAATGGACTTTTATGAACTTTGGATTATGTTAGAATGGTTTCCCTTTGCCATTAGTTTAGTTGAGTCACGTACTTTAGGTAATCCTGCTTTGTCCAGAGTGTTCAGACAGTGTTTTCACTTTCCCTCTATCTGCCCCCACGGCCCTGTTAGGTTCACACAGAATCACAAACTGTGCCCAGTACAAGCCTCTGAGTTAGATCTGTAATACGTAATGTGGCTGGTACGTGTGGCACAGCTCTGCTTAATGACGGCTATCGTAAATGTGAGCTCACAATGACCTCTCGTCTCTTTTCTCCCGTATCATCAGTCATATGAGGTCAAGTTGGATGGAGGGCCAACAGCTTTCAGCCTGACTTCTTTTTCCAACCACATGAATGCAGTGTCCGCTGGTGTCAGTCTCTGCGCCCCGCTCGTGCTGAAGGTTACTGTCCGTTCCATTAAAGCGCTGCTCCACTGATCCCTGTCCTTGGATCGGCTGTCCTCTCTGGCCATGTCTCCGGTAACTCGGTTAGCTCGCTCACATCGTGACCTCTGCCTGTGGAGTGGGACAGCTGTGCTTACCTTAGCATAAAACGCCACAATAGGTCATCATTATCAAATTAATCAAAGCTGTCACAACACGGCCGGGGTCTGAGCTCGACCCCGCGCAGCCCCTCACAAAGCCTCAGATCACGTAACAGTCAGACGCTCTGTGGAGGCGGCGCTCGGGCTCACGCTACTGGAGTTACACTCACAACTGTGCTCAAGAATCAAAGCCCCAGCATCAGTCAATATGTGGGTAATGAAACGCTACCTTATTGACATTATTTACTGTGCTGTACACGATAAATCATAGAGTGGCTTTATCGTCTGGATCCTGGAAGTTAATGTTCAGCATAGTAAGTAATGTGAAGGCAGTGAAATGCACACTGCTGCAGAAGTGCTCATGGTGCGTTATAAGTTACACACAGTCAATCTACATGTGCACAGCTACATTTTAACAATTTACAATAGGTCCTTTCAGTCAAAAACAACAAAAAAATCCAATCTTGGTCTTTGGCGTTGCAAGTATGTCAAGATTACATGGGAAATAAAGGTCAAATTTTAGATACAGCAGATACTTTAATACTAGAAGATGGAAACACAAATCAGATGTAAAGTAAAAAAAAGTAATTTCATATAGCTCAGTTTGAAATAAAAACTTAAATTCTCGACTAAGTTGCAGTTCTTGCATGCATAGTTCAGGATCAGCCCACAGAACTGCTCTATTTTCGTTTTTTTGGGTTCATTTATCATAAAAAATGTATTAATACTTTGTTTCTTTGAGCCAAGAAAAACCAGCATCATCTAAATATTTATATCTTTCCATATATTTGGGACATTCATCATAGTTTCATTATTATTTTTTATTAAATACACAATTTTCGGACCTACTTTACAGCTTTATTATTCATGTAAGAGGTGATTTAAGGTAATTCAGGTTCTACTATTGATTTGTGCAAAGCTTTTGATCCTTTGTTCACTCTGCAGATGTATTTGCTTGTCGCTGTCGCTCTTTCTGTGTTCAAAAAGCTGAGATAACAAGAATACACCTGCCCTTTAATAACACAAAGCACGTGTCTATGTAAGAGGAGGGGGCAGGGGGGAGGACAGGTTGCCAGATTGATTAACTTGTCTGTCAGACTCCTCACGACCACAATAAAGTCTATACCTCAGGGAGCGTAGTGAGAGGTGACACGGGCCAGACCTCCACTGCTGGAACAAGCACTTGATTTTGTAACACAAGTAAAAGTATTAAAGTACGTGTTTTAAAATGTAGTTAGAGTAGAAAGTATTTTGCACAGATTTTGAGGTGTTATGAGGCTTCAGAAGTATTGATTTTGATGCAGATTTGTGCGGAAAGTTCTTCAACAGAAACAATTAAATCAAGTTTTTATTTGTATTTTTTATTTTGCATGAAATATAAACATAAAAATAAAGCCTTTTCAGCAAACATTTTTCAGTCAAAAAAGGTAGTGGAGTAAAAAGTACAGATACATCCTCTCAAATGTAGTGAGGTAAAAGTAAAAAAAAAAAGTTTCTGCTGTAAAATGTGCAGATGCGTGAAAATTTTACTTGACTACAGTACTTTACTACTTTTACTGCAGACCTCCACACTTACTCCAAGCACAGTATTATTATTACTATTATATACTGACTTACTAGTTTCATAGAAAGCATCCTACTAAAATTAAACAAACAATTAAAATGTAATTACTGTGGATAATGAGACATTTTAGCCATGATGCGTTCAAGTCATAGGAGAGAAAATATTCAGTCGATTCATACAAAATTCAGATATTTCAGTATTAACGGAGGAATGGAAAAGGGTTTAATGCCAAATTGTTTTATTTTTTTGCTTTTTTTGCAATCTTTTTGGGTAAATTGTGATTAGACAGATGATAAGAAGCCTCTTTTTTTTTTAAATTACTGCTGTAACAACTATTTTGAGCCATTTGATGTTGGACGATACTTGATTCTTTTCAATACACTGATATGTTTACTGATATTCAATATTTTATACATAAAAAAAAAAACATAAGCCCCAAAATTCACTATATTTCTGGGTTATTTAAAGCTTAACAACGAAAACTAAAGAACAAATCATTTATTAAGAAAACTTCAGGCTTATATGTAAATTAAGGACAGTTAGGAGTTAAGTAAGGGTGTTAATTAAAGTAGTTACTAAATCCATTTCCTCATTATGAATTAAGTCTTTCTTCATGCTTTATTAAGGCTAATTATGCACAGTTATTATAAAGTATGTTCTATAGCTTCCTCATTGTTGGCAGTTAGATCCACAAATTTAACAACAGTATTTTCTCTCTTAATTTTAATGGTTTGAATATCTAATCCAAGTCAAATAGCACATATGAAATCATTGAAAAAAGATGAGTCCCTGCAACCCAAAGGCAGTACATTACCTCCATAATTGCCCCCCAGCATGTGCTCGGTGCGGGCTCCCAGGGGCCCCGCTGTCCGCATGGAGCTCCGTGTCCTAAACCGATTCAGGCCGTAATTGAAAAGGAAACCGGGGCGTGTTTGACCACTTAATCCATTTAAGATCATTATGTGCATCGTGAATGGGGCCGACCCAGCTGCACGGGCCCCAGACAATGGCCCCCCACCTCCTCCTCGTCCTCCTCCCCTCTCTCCTCTCTCCTCTCTCTTCGCTCTGAAGGGTCACTCCAGTTAATGAATGATTATTTCTCACTTTGTAACACACCGGGGCGCAGGAGTAAAGGGCAGTAGACACAACCCCCACACTGAGCTGGACACGCTGCACACACAAGAGATGATTACCCCAAGATTTATGTGCCTACATTTTATAAGCCGTGATTTTACATGAGACACGATTCAATATTCTCATTTAAACGAGTGTTAATTATCAATAAACGATTTAGTAATCACTTTATGGGGCTGAAATGTTGTGGCATTTAACAAAACATATTCTATACATGATCATTTACGGCAGTCATTATTGTAATTACTGATTATTTATGTTATAATATGAAGGAATAGTTTTATTTGATTATGTTAAGGCTGCAAAAAACAATTCAATAATTCTATCAATGCATCTATTGATTATACTGAGCACATTGCCAAGAAATATGCAAAAGGTAAATTCATAAATGTTGAACCTGGTATTTTTGATTATTATCTAAATTCAACTAATAAACAATATAACCGTTAATACTGGACTTAAGAATGCTCCGATGTCATCTGAAGGCAATATAAATATTAAATGAGGAGAGCTACACACAAAAAGTATCAAAACTTTATAACTTTGTCTGCTTTGTTACATAGTTTGTACTTTCTGAACGCTTCTGTGTTTTCAGCTTTACATTTCAATAGATCTAAACAATCTCGAAGTCATAATTGTGAAAAGTGAAAAGTACAGTGTAATTATTCTAAATATTAAATAATTAATAGTTGTGTGTTGTGTCTATTATTAAAATACTGTAAACACAACACAAAAAATGATAAATTTGTTCAAGAAAAAAGTGTGTATTTGGAAGAAAAAGGCAATTCAGTGTTGTCAATCATTTATTCAAATTTTCCCAAAATAGACCATTTGAAATAAATAAATAAATTAATTAATAAA
>KN508194.1:3183-20802 GCA_000787155.1 Scartelaos histophorus | reverse complement strand
TTATTATTATTATTATTATTATGTAGGGTATTTAATTTGTCATGATTGTAAAAAGTGAGACCATAGTTTGAAAATGTCTCAGATTTGCCCTCTGGGATCTATCAAGTTTACTGAATCTGAATCTGAGATAACATTGCAGTAACATGTGAGCTTACATTAGCCAACCTTTTAGTTGAAAATCAGACACTTAAACAGGACCGTACATACGAACACTCACACTGATCACACGTTCCTAATGTTTGTTTTATTTTTTTTAATCAACTTCATATTTTGAGTTTTCAGACAATCTAAAAATGTGCCATGCTGTGCTAATGTGTCTGTTGTGTCACCATGGTAACTGCTGAACATTCCACCAGCTCCCCCCCACTGTGATGTGACTGCAAAGTATCAATACCAAATCATATATTCCCATTAGGTAAGAATCTAAGTATATATTTGCTCACAGCTGGTACGGCTCAGGAGACGCCTCCTCTCTGTGTCTGGACTGAAAGGCGTCGAGCTCGGCGTGATAGTGGAGATATGGGTCCATCGCTCCCTGCTCGCCTCTATAAAAATACACATTTATGAGGAAATGATGATAATAATAATGCATATACAGCACATTTCCAGGTGCTCAAGGATGTTCAAAGATGCTCAAAGTTGTTTTACAACCCGACCACCACCATCAGCCGCGCGCACACCACTTTCATACTGGCGCTCCGCTGTAGCACCTGATTTTTCCAACAGTCTCAAACCAGGCCCAGTATTGCTTAGCTTCTGAGAACTCATGAGATCAGGCTTGGTCGTGGCCAAATGGATGTGGACAATTGTAAAATTGTGTAATATTTTTTGTTAAATTTGTTGTAATAGATTAAATGGATGACTGACTTAAGCTCACCTTGGCTTCTCTCGTAGCACAAATTCCACATTATGGGGATCAGTTGCTTGTGCCAGTCTGTGATGAAGAGGCTTTGAAGAGCAAGAAATTACAGTTTTAGAAAACCCTGGATTAATGTGGGATAATTTGGAATCTTGACAGACACTCCCAGCAATGATGTGTTTAAGAGGTCTACATGGGTTAATATAGAAAAGAACATCTATTTTCTCAAGTGAAATACTTTGGGGGGTGATTGGTGTACAAGTTAGCTGTAAGGACGGTTTGAATAGTGAATAGTTAATGAAATGTTAAAGCAGTGATTACTAATAACTCCCCTGGCCCTCTCACTTTGTATTGGAGTGGTGCATGAACTCTGTGAGGGATTTTCCAGTCCGGTTTCTTCACCACTGCCTTCTCCTCGGCTCTGGGACTTTGCAGTTTCTCTACAAACAAAAGCAAATATTATCCTACATTCATGCAGATGTTTTATTTTACTACTATCACATCACTACTACCTAACATATAACTTATGCTGTGAACATAGAAGAAAAAACTCTTCTTTTAGTTTAAGAAATACTCAAGTCAAATCATGTAAAAAAGGTAAAATAATTAAATAAATCTAGTCATATTCCACTGCTCCTGACGGGTTGCCCCAGTGGCACTTAAGGACGGGTCAAATGTAGAGTACATATTTTTCTGTAGAGACAATAAAATGTACCTTAATCATAGTCAAAACCAGGACTCTCATTTACTTTTTGCAGTGTAAAAGTCAGCAAAACAAGGAGTGTTAAAATTGACTCTCATGGGGTCACATTTCTCAGGGTTTACATGCGTCCAATCTGTTTCAGAGTTAATTTAACATTTAACATAATTTAGTAGTAACATTGGACCAAAATTCCTGTTTAACCCCCAAAAAAGTTAAAAAGTTATTTTAATGTTTTGAGAGTAAACAGATAACACTTTGTAGGGTTATCTTGATTTAGCTAAACAACACAGAGATGTTTTATTTTTACACTTCATAATTTAAGATGAATTTATTTACAAAACTGGTTCTAAATGGTCTTTTCTCAGTTTGAAGTGGGGGACAGAAAGGGCCAAAAAAAACACTATGGGAAGTTGAATTAACTTCCCCTAATGTTAATTCATCTTCCCCTTGTCCCTATCAACTCACACAGTTTTATATGTTAAAAAGGAACTGAAATACTGAAAGAACTGAAATATTTTACCCTGAAATTTTAACCTCCGTGTATGGTGGAGTTAAATTGCTTGTGTAACATGTAAACCACAGGAAGGAGCAAAGAGATTAGATAAACCTGTTATGTAACCCGGAGCTGCAGTGACAGTGTCCTTTTCACATTTGTGTGGCCAAAACATACATGTACGATAGAACTACCCGCACGCTTCATGCAAAGTGCAGTGTGCAATAGCAAATGCTGCAGAAAATCACCACTGGAGGCTTCAAACTCCACTTTAAACCTAATTGTGTCACTTTTTAGTTTTACCTTGTAGTGGAGCTGGGCGGACTGATGGTGGCGCTCTGTTTGGGGCTGGAGCTGTATGACTTGACTTGTCCTGGTAAAAAAAACCTCTATTATTTTTCACACAGTAAAATGTCATATTGTTGTTGTTAATGTTAATATAATGCAATCCCTACACCTATATTATGGTTCTCAACTCGCCTTTAAATTAAATGATTAAAAGAAATAACACAAAATATTACGTTTTGAGTCACAAAAATGGAAAATGTGTACTCCGGATGTGCGTCATATTTACTACAAGTCGCATTTATGTGAATGGAATGGATGGAAGTGTCTTGCCTACAGACACAACAACTATATGACTGAGGTGACATTTGGAGCCTGAACCACCCTCTCGTTGGAAGGTGACTGTTATGGACCGTCATCCTCCTGAAAGCAGCAAGTAAGAAGATATATAAACCAAAAAATGACAGGTAAATAATATTCTATCCACAAATAATATCTATTCACTTATACAGTCACCTGTTTGGGAATGTCGGAAAGATGGTTGCTTAAAGTGTCTTGCCCAGGGATACAACAACAATATCTCTAATAATAACACTCGTACGCACAATGTAACTTTATTATGTATTACTGCACCTGTTCTTCCAGATGTTTGCTCAGATGTTTCTCTAAAAATGGCCGCTTGAGGACAGAGCTGACAGACGGACGATCTCGAGGGTTCACCTGTACACAGGATTATTAAAGGTGCACTGTGTAACTTTTCATGTGGAGGGCCCGTCAAATACTTTTTTCCACAGTACGATATTAAAACTTTCTATCTTCATGGAAACCAAACCAGGCCAAGTTACAGGTCAGATGTGTGGAGAGGAGACCCCACTGACAGTCAGAATTCAGTTTTTTTCTGAGCTATAAAACCAGCTGTAATGGAATAAATGTAAGATAGAGCTGTTTAAAGTCATACTGTGGAACATTCCTGGCAGAGCAATGACCTCTCCACAGAAACAAGCAGGTGACTGACCCCCATCCAAAAAATTACACATTGCACATTTAAGCAAAACATTGTATTTTTATATATTTATTTAATTTTTTGTCACAAACCTTGAAAAGCTGAGTAATGAGGAGGCGCAGGTCGTAGGAGTATCGAGCGGGCACTGGAATGTAGCGCCCCCTACAGATCTTATTCACCAACTGCCTCAGACTGCTGCCCTCGAACTGGAGAGCAGAGACAGAAATGCAACATGAAATTCCTCCTGTACGCATCTATACAGTGTGTCACAGTATGGAAAAGTGTGTGGACTTGTGGATTTGTACAGGGTTCCCACTCTGACTTTACAGTAGCTACATGTGTTTAACTTTACTTTTAGGGTTAAATATGAAATGTGAACCCTTTCCATTCACCTTATGGTATTATAGTTTTTTTACATTTAAAATACTGTCAGTACATTTATTGTAATTATTTATTGTCTTCTCTTTTAAACAAAATTGTGTATTGTCCTGGAGTGTTTTCCGCAGAACATTTGTTAGTCCAGGTGGGAGGGGAATTCACTGGAATCAGAGACATGTGAAAATAATCACAAATAATCATAATAACCAAATGAGAACTCAACAGAACCCCGTAGCTGTGTGAAAAAGATACTTAAATTCCATGAATTTTCCAAAACTTTCATTGAATTTACAAAATTTCATGACTTTTCCAGTCCTGGAAAATTACATTTTCAATTTCAATGACTTTTCCAGGATTTCCATGACTGTGGGAACCATGATTGTAAGAGGAGACCATAAGTGACAGCTATTGCTCAAAAGGACTTACTGGATGTCTGAGCATACACAGTTCGTAAAGGACACAGCCCAGAGACCAGATATCGCTGTAAAAGAGAATTATTAAGTCATTACTATGTCATTAGATGCTTTAAAACATAGTATAAGTCAAGCTCTACACAGTATTTTTAAACATTTGTCAAATTTGAGATCTAAATAATGGGGCACTGGCCTGTAGAGGATTGTGTAATTGGGCAAGACACTTCACCCACCGATATATGTGTATAAATGCGTATGGCTCTTTTTGATATGCCTTTAGTGCTATAATAACGTACGTCTTGTTGTTGTAGGGCCGATTCTCACAGATTTCTGGAGACAGGTAATAGGGAGTCCCCACACAGGTCCGAGCCAGCTCCATGGTGCTGTGGATTTAAAACACATTTCAACAAATCAGACATCTGAGACATTGAGTTGGTCCTTTGTTGTAGACTAAAGTAGAGACAGAATCCAATACAAGGAAACATTCCATTTCGCATTTATTGACTGAGTGTGTTGTTTTATTTAATTTAATGGTGTTATTATTATATTAACAATGACCGGCGGAGACAATCACAAGGCTCATATTTTCATAATAACATTTGTGTGTAAATAAACTGAACTGGACTGCTTCCTCAACACTTTTTGAAGTGTCAAACAGGAACAGGCTGCTCTGAAGTTGCTGAATTTGCTCAAAGCTGCACTGGAAGTTCAAGAAAGCTGAATCATGAAAAAATGCTACTGTTTTGCAGAGTCAGTTATTTGGAAGCTTTTACAATAAGGAGATGCCACTTCTCAATTAAATTACAGTCCAATTAAAATCTAAATTTGAATGAATAGATAAAACAAGTAACAAAGATGTAATTATTTAAGTAATAAGAGGTTTCTGCAAATTAGCTCATCTCTGGGTCTCTATCAGATCTTATGAAGTAAAAGAAAAAAAAGAAACTTCTAACTGTGCAAACTGAGTCCTGATTTCTGAGTAAATGAAAAGCTGGAGCTGTCATTAGGGAGTGAAGGCTTCTTAGTAATGAAATGATCAGAATGAGTCAAGTCACGATGTCAAGTCAGACTTTAAAAACAGGGAGGACAACGTAGCACCGGATGACATTATGGTGCTTGGATCTCTGAGGAAGGAAACAATCTACTTTGAATTACTTTGCGTATGAATGTGCTGTACAAATAAACTTGCCTTGCCTAAATATGCAGGATTAGTCGACGATAAGTCAATGAAATGAAACACAACTCCGGGTATGTTTTGTTGGCTTAAAGGGCTTATGGATCGTCTAAGAAATACTCACTTGTTCAACATTCTTGCGATGCCGAAGTCTCCGAGCTTCACTCTGGTGCCTCTACTGGTCAGAAAGATGTTCTACTCTCAGACCAGAGAAAGTGTGTATGTGATTGTCCCATACAAAAAGATAAAAACATAAAAACGCTGAATGAATAATGCATGAAATTGTGAAGTGCCTGGAAAAGTGCTATATATTAAACCTGATGTAGTCAAATTAGTTGTTTTTCTTAAATCAAAATTTTAGTATGTGGCTCTATGGAGAATGTTTAAATACCTGAGTTTTGATGTCTCGATGCAGTATCTTCTTGTCATGAATGTGTTTGAGGCCAAGACAGATCTGAACAAACCAGTCTAAAATCTACACAAAAACACAACTACTTTCAATTAACAAAGCACTTCAACTTAATAAATCGATGCACTTTAACATACCTGCTGCTCAGTGAAGGCGACTCCCCTCTGCGTGTTAATTTTTCTCATCAAATCTCCTCCGTCACAGTACTCCATCACTATGTACAAGGAGCCCTTCTCTAGAAAGACATGAAAATCATTTATATATCATACTAAGTATGTATTTAAAACATCTAATAATGTGTATATACATTTAAAAACACAGCAGTCAAACCTTGAAATGAGTCGATAAATGCCACGACATTAATGTGCTTCATCTGGGAAAGCAGTGTCACCTCTTTTTTGGACGCTTCCTTTTCTTTAGCCGACATCTGAAAGATGAAATATATTTAAACTGCCTTTGACAGGTTGGACGACTAAAACTAAGATTATTATATTTAAGACTTTACTGAAAAATGTATTCTTTTCCCCTGTTTCAAATTGTACTGCTTCCACAGAGCAGAGGAGCAGGTTATGTGTGGGGTCTGTGAGCCTACAGCAGTGCTATCTGTCCAGGACTCGTCTGGCTTCAAGTCAACCGCCTTTTTGTTTTAATAAAGACGCTCACACACGACACCGTGCCGCTCCCCTCGCTTTCTCCATCACTTTTTTAACCACTGAAGTTCTATAATGTGTTCAAACAGTAGTTTTACTAAAACAAACATACACACTACATCACTTTTGTAAACTCACTGCACTCTGTGTCCCTGCAGGGACAGTAGATTCTGAGATTAAAAACTGAAGTAAAGAAGCTAAAGGTGCAATCATCAGCTGCATTCTGACTGCTGTACAACTATTCATCAGTGACTACAGCAGCATCTTGTTTAGTCCATGTGACTCGGTAGAAGAATACATTTCACTGTTGCATTGGCTGTTGCTTATTCATCCATAAAGCTCAACAAGCTCAACATTTACTTTATATAGAGGGACATATGCAGTTTAACTACTCTAAAGGCTCACTACAGAACAGGTGATCATCATGTGATACTAAAAGTCTTTGCTAAACCACAACCTGTGCAAAGTGAATACACACATTTAAAAAAAAAATTGTAGCCGTCACAAAATAATTTGATAAAATGTACCAAAAATACTCTTGTTGATATATTGATACAGCAGCTCATAATACTGATACTGTATCATCAAATTAAGCTGTACTTTATGTGGATATTTCAATATTTATGTATTTAAGAAAAGGGGTAACAGTGCATATTAATGAATTTTTAGACAAATAAACTGTTTCTCCAAAATTGGGTTGTACTATTTTATAAAAGACTTAAAAATGAAACTCTAAAATAAATAATAGAAAAAAATAAATAAATAGAACTTGCCTTCCTGAGACTGATCTGTTTGACCACACACTTGTCACCTCCTCCTTTGTCCTGCACCAAAAAGGCTTTTCCGAACGCTCCCTCTCCAATCTGCCGGATGACTTCATACTTGTTCATCCCCCCTGCAGACTACAACAAACAGAAATAATTTACTAAATAAATAAGTAAAATCTGAATTATTATTGGGTGATAGGCAGTAATCCCCAAATTCCACAGATTGAGCAAGATTAATGTCAATGATTGTGGAATATATGTGTAATAATTTGCCTGTATTTAATCTTTAAGCAGCCATTCCAACAGGCTATAATCTACCATTTACTTAAAAATATACAGGACAATTCTAAATAAATAAAATGTTTGTGATTTTAGCCAAACAAAAATTCCAAATGTGGTAATGTTCTATACACACAAAATGTAACACAAAATTACTGGATGAAATTAATAAGCTTAAATATGAGCTTTTCCTCATAATAAATAAAATACTAGCTTAATTTAGCTGTCAACGTGAGACATAAATAAGAAAGTAAAGTTAGCTAACATGAAGTAGCCCAGCGAGCCAACGGTAAAAAGTCTGATTCAAACATGGATTCAGATCTAAAATGACAAGCAAAAACATTGAACAGCGAACAAAACTATGTCTAGACCTTAAATGTGACGTATTATCATTCCGCTGTATAAAATAATGACCCTAAAAACCGCAAAATTAGAGTTTTTAAAGCTGTTTTTCGAAAGCAACAGCAGCGGAATCGAGTCCCGAACCCTGATGACCCCGTTGCCATGGGGACAGGCACACAGGCAGCTCCGGTTAGCGTCGCAAAGTTAGCCAATTTAGCCACAAAAACTTGCCAAAACTGGTTTGAATTAGCATTTCCCCCCGTTAAATACGTGCTGAATTGACTTACCTGTGGATTGGGAAGGAGGTAGATATTTGAGAACGCCTATAGCTTATTAAAATTGATGTGGACGGTTTCAGGCGGAGATGTACAGGAAAAGAATCTGGGAGTTGTAGTTCTTAATGGAAAGCTCATTTGTAGGCAAACAATGGACAAATACCTGCAGGTTCAAAGAGGCAAGAACGCTGTTGAGTTATATAGACCCTTTGAATTGTAGGCAAACAATGGACAAATACCTGCAGGTTCAAAGAGGCAAGAACGCTGTTGAGTTATATAGACCCTTTGAAAAATTGTTAAAAAAAAAAATAAATAAAATAAAATAATCTAAATTGGAACATAAGGTGATTTTAATGGGAAAACGGGGATCAACTTCAGAATATCACAAAATATAAAAAATCAAGGAAAATTAAAAAAATTAAAACATCTGATATGTATGAACGATATCAAAGCCCAGTTTAAAACACTTTCAATTATGTTTTAAATTATTTGTTTATTTGACAAGAGATTATCATCAACGCAGAGCATTTTTACAAAAGCTAAATCCACATTTTGAGGTTTTACTGGACAAATCTGCACAGAAATGTGCAACAGTTTTTCACTTCATCTACAGACATATTACCCATTTCATCATAAATTATCTTTTTTGTGAAGCCCAAATACTATTTCAGGGTTAGAAAACTGTATTTTTTCCATTCTTCTTAACAAAAAAGCAAAGTAAATAAATTCTGTAGCTTGGAATTTCAAAAAAGTCTATTTTTTGTTATAATGTCATAAAACCATCAGCATTTAGATCTGCTCATCAGTTAATCATTGTAAATATATCAACTTCATTTTGCTTCCATTTCAGAATTTTGAACATTCTGATGACATAAGGTTAGAAAGGGTCTATTTGTACAACGAGTAAATTAATTCAATTCAATTTCAAATTACAGATTTGATACAATTATGATGAATGAATGGCACAGAAAGAATCAAACGTTTATAATATCTGCCCCTTATCAACTCTGACTCTTCTTCACTTCCAGTGTGTTGTGTGTGTCAGCGTGTTGCACTGTTACATTATCTGTTACAAAATCAAATCTAGATGTACAGCTTCTTTACAAAAAAACAAAACACAAAATCATCCTGTCACAGCAGTTTTATACTTTCTTAATAATGATAATTTCAAGCTTTTCTTAAACATATAAATGGACTTGGATTCTTTAATATCAGTTTCCAGACTGTTCCACAGACTCACTCCCTGGATTCAGACGCATCTTTCCTTTGGTTTTGTTCTAAATTGGTTTAGAGAATAAATCAGTTCCTCTTAGTTGATTTCTACTTTCTCTATCTATTTTGCAACTTCTCTGATAAAACTTTTGATGAGCTTTTTGAGAATGCTATTTATTATGCAAATCATGCTTCTTTCAGGACACTCTATTAACTGTAGATACATATCCATGAAAAAGACATTACATTTATAACTGGGCAAGGATCATTAAACAGAAGTTAAGATTTTTTTTCATTCACTGAGGGAGCAGCCAGCTTATGATCACAATCTGATTCACAGTAATAAAGTAAATAAATAAACAGTGTGCTAATGTTTGTGATGTCAGCCAGATGAGTGGAAAAAGTACACATTTTATGAGCTTTTGCGAGCCGTCTGCCCAAAATATAATAGTTGGTGTGATTAGAATAACCTGTTGAATCATGAGCTCATTCCTAATAGGCCCGTACAAACTTTTATTGCTCACACTTGCGTTGACTTGAAGCTGGAGTAAACATCTTGGCTCCTGTTTGCAGTTCTGGCAAACTCGACTTTCACAAAACATTAGAGGGGAGAATATTAAAAACCGAATTCTACGAAATCGTATCTCAGGGTATGACGCAAATATAATACACAAGTTCAGTCAAATCTTTATGGTCAGAGTGTGATCAAAGACGGGTCAGGCTCAAGTTCAACTGAGTAACAGAGCTTCAGACAGAGCAGAACCTCCAGTTAGCATCACACGCCCATCGAATGTTGATGACCGCAGCTGCAAAGTATCACTAGACTTACTCTGGAAGGAATAACCATAATGTTTACTTAAGTATACTTAGGCTTATGTTCCTTATTACTTACAAGTATTAAGTCAAAATACAGTTTTAAAGTATATTTTGGCCCAGATAAATATGCAATGTATGATACAATTCTAAAAAAAACATTGCATTTTGCTTTAAATTGTTTATTACTATTGCAATCTTTTTTTTTTTTTAATCTTTCTTAAACTTGTTGATACAAACTGTGAAGGTGACTCTATCCACCTGGAGTTTACCCATGATTCCCTGGTGCAAAGTCAGCTGATTATAGAGATTTAATCAGGACATTTCCACTAGGATCAAATGACAAAGAGAGACAGGTGATCCGCAGTGAGGACAGGGGAGGCTTGGACGGTACCGGACTCCACACAGAGGAGGTTAGAGCCGCTAAACAAGGTCGTCCGTTCAAGTGTGTGGAGCTGGGATCTTTAAACATGTCACTACAATTACAACTTAAACCAGGGCAAATAAAAACGAAAAGTATTTTGAAAAATGTACATAAAAGTCTATTAATACAACTTTTCTGGTTGTTATTGCATTGCCTCGAATGTTCAGATGTGCGCTATTCATCGTATCTAGTTTTTTCACAATGCTATAAAGGGATTTTTGCTGTGAGCGGGGTCCCACTCCACAGATCTGACCTGTAGCTTTACCTGGTGTAGCTTTAAATGGTTAATTCTGTACCATGGAAATCCGAAGACATCTCCATG
Organism: Scartelaos histophorus; assembly: GCA_000787155.1. NCBI lineage: Eukaryota > Metazoa > Chordata > Actinopteri > Gobiiformes > Gobiidae > Scartelaos > Scartelaos histophorus. The sequence goes on along the minus strand of KN508194.1, from coordinate 10,001 downwards.
CAGCCGCTCCTATAACTGCTAACCTCATTTGAAAGGAGATGAAATAGTTAGAATTAAAAAAACAAACAAAAAACCTCAATGACAATAATCAGATTGAGTCACTTATGTCACTAATTATGTAACAAAAAAGTGAAAAGTCTACAACAAAAACATCTATTCAGTCTCTTCTATCGGTCAGTTTGTTTGAAAAGACTCCGCAAGATTCGTTAATGTTTTTCAAAACCTAAAAAAAAACATTGTGAAAGGAAATTTTGAAACGCCCATTATTGTACTAAATACAAAAATATTGAAAATCTCTGTGAAAAAAACAAAACCCTAAAACACAATATGGAAAAAAATGGATGTAACCAACACATTTTCAGGAGCCTGTGATCAATACCAGCGTCCATGGTTCTGTTTAGGAGTTTGATTTTCAGCTGAGAGTGACCTGTTGTAGTTCAAACTCTTTCGGCTCTTTCTGGTCAGATTGTGTTAAAAATAAAACTCAGATCAAAGTGTAACTTGAGTAAAGCTTGAGACAGAGTAGTGCTTACGGTTAGCATCACACCTGCACGCATCAGCTGTAAAGTACTGATTAAAACAGTATAAGAAAAACAGTCACATTTCCAGAAGTATTCCTCTCTTTATTGAGTAGATCTGTGCATATTTTAAAGAGATTATACACACAATTAGTTAAACAGACAAAGTTATTCAAAAATACACATTCAAAACACAATTCACAGAAAACCCTCAAAGACCATTTTATTCAAATATAAAACAGTTAAATTAAGTCTTTTTTTTTTCAGACATAGAAAGTGGTGCAGTGTTAAAAGCTACAGCAGACAATAACAAAGTCCCTATAAAAGTTTTATCTTTGTAGAAAAAAGCGATTTCTAAGAAAATACATAGGTGCAATTATTTGATTACAATAATTTACTGTTTAACACACAGTTGAATATTTATAGCAAGTTATGGAGTGTCTTCAAAAGGACTTGAGTCTAAACCAGGTCTAACCCAGGACTAAACCAGGACTAAACGAGGTCTAACACGGGACTAGACGAGGACTAGAGTACATCCGCCAGATATGCACTACTGTATTTTGCCAGAGCTTTGTCATTAACAAACCAGAACTTGTTTCCCTGAATTTTTTAATCACAGTTTCCCGGGTAAATTAATGGAAATATGCAGGAAACGCTTCTGTGTGAATACAGCCAGAAAACTACCAGGGCAATCATGTTGTTTCACGAGTTAGGAGCTTTGTTTCCATGGTTACGACCCTGGTTTCCCTGGTTACGACCCTGGTTTCCTGGTTATGAGCTTAGTTTCCCTGGTCATGAGCTTGATTTCCTGGTTACAAGACTGGTTTCCTTGGTTACGGGCTTGCTTTCCTGGATGCAAGCTTGGTTTCCTGATTATGAACCTGGTTTCCTTGGTTACACTACCTGGAGCATTTTGTACCTGGCAACTTTCTGGGATATATATGTGAATAGGACTTAAGAGCATCATTATTAGAATAGTTTGTATTACACATGTATTTTCAAGTAGCTTTTTGAATCGCCGTTTTGCTGATACAAGAGGTCATTTTGCAGTAACGCTTACTTGAGTAAAACTTTTTAATCTACCCGACATGAAAAATTCGTAAACTCAAGCCCTTAAAAAGACACTATGAAAATCCCCAGAAATCAAACAAACTCACTGTAAAAATAAAGTGGAAAATACACTCTCCTCCCTCTCCTTTTCTCCAAATCAAAACAAATTATCTTGTCTTTACACACTGCAAAAAGGAAAATCTGGACGAGTAAAAATCACTTGAATTCAAAACAGAAATCTAAACTTTTGAATTTTTTTTTAAATTTTTTTTTTACTTGATGGACTTTTTGACCTGTTTCACAACAATTTTGTTTCAGTGCATCCAAGCTAAATTATTGCAATTTGTTGGCAGATTAAGTTTTGTAATTTAGTATCAACACCATAATAGGATGGAAACAAAAAGTGTAACTCATTGTTATAACACAATAATCATGGAAACAGGACACATGGAAAAATATGGTATTAGTAATTATTAGTATGAAAAGTGCAATTTCTTTTAATAATAATAATGTAATTTTGTAACAATATGAGCCAATAAGACGCGAGTTGAGCTTTATTCCAGTTACATTTCTTTCAAAGTCTTATTACAATGTTATTATTACGTTGTAAAGTAAAGTGCAGCCTGTCAGGTCATGAAATAATATAATCACCGGGATACGCTTGCTAAACAAAACATTTGTATTATGACGTCAAGTTTTCGTGTGTTAAATGTTCCTTTTTGCAGTGTGGAGAGACTGAGAAATGCCAGCGAGGTGTGAAAATGCGACAAACACGCAGGAGCCCGAGTTGTGCAGTTTAAGCCTCGCAAATCATCGTCTCCACCACGAACCTGTTCTCGAAATGGCGGATCTTGTGGCAGTTAAGTGCCTCGCGTTTTTGTATTCCTGGAAAAGAGAAGAAAGAGTCCACTTAATTTAATGAAAAACAAGGCTAAAAAGCTAAATATGCAAATGGATAACTCAACATTTCAAACTCGAATTCAGTACAAAGGAATAGACTTGATACTCAGTGCTTGATATGAGAATCTGCACTATTTCTTTAGATAACAGAAGGTAATTTTCAAGATTTAAATCATGCTACTTTCGTTACTATTCCCACATGGCCTTATATCTGCGGGATCCAGGAAATCAGCTGGAAAGTCCCCCTGAACTGCACCCTTTATGAAACCAAGTTACTTACAAAATATGTCAACACATCTGTTCGCACACGCAACATGCAAACATGATGTGTCTCAAACACACAAATAGAGCTTCCTTTAAGTGATTGTGAATGTAGCTTTCCAAGTTTCATGTTGCATTGTTTATAAATGATATTCACGGCGAGCAGGCGAGGACATAATAAATATTTCTTCCCAAATCAATGGTCACAGATGGACATACATTATTCTGATGTAGAAGGATGAACTCAATACACCAGCGTTATTCACGGCGAGCAGGCGAGGACATAATCAATATTTCTTCCCAAATCAATGGTTACAGATGGACATAAAGGACATGGGTAACCAGAAAAAAATACTGAAAATACCATTTCATAGTAAACTTCTGCGAGCAAATGAGGATTATATTGATATTATATACAGAAAAGATGTGTGTGCTGCTTCAGTGAACAAGGCCCGTCAGTTTATTCTGATGTAGAAGGTTGAACTCAATACACCAGCGTGTGGCCCCTCCCTAGTTTTGAGCGATAACTCTTTTTTTATTCGAATTACATGCCCGTCACCAAGTGCCACACATGCAACAGATATCACATTAACTCACAATGTACAGTAAACATGGAGTCACTCCCTCACACGATGTGTGGGACATAACACAACACAACACAACACAACACAACACAACACAACACAACATATCTTAACCCGGAGGGACGAGGGGAGGAGACGCGACGCTGAGCTGGAACTTGAGCGTTTACTGGTCCATGTGCTCTTATAGTTCCATCCATTTATTCACGCCAAATTACTTAAACGGAACGATCTGATTATGTACCAAACTGCACAAGTAATGTATAAGACTAAAAGTAAACATTTACCCAAAAAATATTCAACAACTTTTTATGACAGGAAAGGCAACTATAATTTAAGAGGTTTTGAGACTGGGGTTAAATAAGTATTTACTTCCTGCAACTGCTTTTTGGACACAAACAAAATCTGCATGACATTTACTTTTGTTCATCGTTATAGAAAATCATTATATACTGTATATATATCATTATATTCTGTATAAATATCATTATATTCTGTATATATATCATTTTATACTGTATAAATATCATTATATACTGTATTTGTTTTCTATGCATCACTGTCCGAATAAACATTCCTTCATACTTGTTCTGGTACAGCTCAAGATTATTCTAAAGTGATTCAGGAAAGGTTCACTTCTGTCCTGTGAATGGGACCCATCAATACCTGTTGAAATGAGTAGAATATACATAGTATTGATACTAGTTTCAGTATTGATTCGTATCTGATTTTCGATTCTTTTGACAAACCTAATCTCTATTCACACCTAAGTGCCCACTGTTAAGGAAAAGTACAGTCTACACGAGTGAAGCTTCATTACCCAGGATCCTGTCTCGGCGCTGCAGTCTGAAGGTCTCTTTGCCGCGGCACAGGTTGTAGATGAAGAAGCCGAGCTGGTTCACGTTCTCGATGCGTTCGGTCACCACCATCTCCTCGTGCACCAGGTACGACTGAGGCAGGTATGTCCCGGCCTGAGGAACACACACAAATCATGACGCTCAACGTTTGTGGACAGACGTTTGGATATTTCTTACAAAAATGGTGAATCTCCCACAGAGTCCTATTGTTATACTGATACTTTGCAGTGACAACATGCTGGGAGGGGTTCTGTATGTATGTATACGGAAGAATGTTCATCAGTTACCATGGCGACACAAGACGAGATAAGACGCGAGGTTGGGTCGACGAGAACAACACAAGATGAGATTTTGTCATTATTTGGGCTATAATAAATACGTCGTGCATTTCTGTTTGACGTCTTGCCCAAACCATTTTTGATTTACTATTGAATATTTCCGCTGCCACTGGTTATAACTCTTCAGTACTCTATTTTCTCCAAGGATAAAAACATGAGGAAAAAAATCTAATGAAATCATTTTGTGTCAATTTTGTCTTGTCAAATCTTGTCCCATCTCAAGCAAACACGGTCAAAAAAACTCAAAACATTTCCAAAGCCTGTGATGAATATGAGTGTTCAGGGCTGTTTTAGAGGTTTTCAGCTTGTCCAGGAAAGGGAGGAAGTAAAGGCTGGAGACCGACTGGACGTCTTAAGCAGAAGTTTATTTACCATCAATAACACGAGCCCGGGGGGGGGACATATGAATTCAAAAGTGAACACGGCATCGTCTGATCTTTGAGTGTTCAAGCCCCTTTTCTGTGCTTCCAAAGGAGGAAGGAGGAGCTTTATAAAGTGGGTGAGACTGTGAAGGCACCAGTCAGTCTGTATTTAGTGAGACACGAAGGCCAGCACAGACAGAAATATGACACAGTTTAGATACTGGTTCCAACGGTGCCAAGGGAAGATCATGGTGTAAATACAGCTCTTGTGAGTCAATGTTAAACTGAGAGATGTGCATGGAATATAAATCACTTAAATTCTCTTACAATGGTCCTGTTTAGGAGTTTGTTTTAGTTGAATCAATTCATTTAATCAACATCACAGCCCCAGCGAATGTTGACGACATCAGCTGCATCAATAGGCTCCTGTCTCCGTATGAAATTACGAGATCGTCAAATCCTGAGCTGAAAAAAACCGTTTGTGTACAGAGCCGGTTCTTACTGGAATAAGCTGCCTCAAGAAATGATGCTGATAACCAAACTGTGATTAACTATGTGTTTTCTGCCTTTTCCCCTCATGCTAAAAGCTGCTGTTATGTATTGACTATTGATTGTGTGATTTACAGTTAATGTGTATTTGTGTGATTTTATGATGAGTGGACTCCAGGAAGAGCAGCCTGTGCAACTGCAGAGACTCACGGGGATTCTTAAATCAACAAATCCCGCAAATTCTAAGAAGTGAGCGCAACTTCTTAGAGCAAAGTTCAAGGAGGTGCTTTGTTCAAAAACAGTAACAGGCACAGGTTTAAGACTCAACCTAATACTTCCAGTGCATGTGACTTTCATGTGGTTTTCAGGTGTTTCTCGTTCTGACCTGGTTTGCTGGGGGAGTTCAGAGCTGAATAATCATCATAGTTTGACATTAGTTTGGTGGCAGTTTGAGGAAAGAGTTGAGACGAGGAGCAAACAAATACAGCGCAGGAAGTCACAAGTTTTAAAACAGAATCCTCTGATCTTTGCATTGTGGGTGGAATTTTCCGTGTTGTTGACAGAGACGTTCTTCTGATAAATTAAACCTTCATTTAACACAATAAAGGTGCCATTTATTATTATGTATTGTACAGTTTGCACTTAGAATTTTGTTTAAATATAGTTGCTAGGTAAATCTACTGGTTGGACATATAAATTATTGTAATAAGACTTTTTACTGGTCATAATCGGCCCAGAAAGTCATTTATACAAAAAAACACGACAGCTACAAGACACATTTGGATCTGCTGTCTTATTTTACTTTTGTTTTAAGGAAATATGATGCTATTTTCAGTGCGTGCACTGGTGTCGGTCATTATCAGCAAATACCTCCTGATGACATCACAAGGTGCCTTCAAACGTGTGAATGAAACTCTACTTTACTAACTTAAACAGAACATTAAGTCCTCGTTGCTTTTTCACGTGTGTGCGTGTGAATCACCTTGACGTTGACGAGCAGCTCCAGCAGGTCTCTGGGGGGCATCACGATGGAGGTGTTCAGGGGGATGACGTAGCATTTGTTCAGGCTCAGGTCCAGGTAGGCGGTCAGCATCTGAGGAACAGAAAAGGAGCTTTAATCTCAGATACAGAGGCACGGTACAGGGACACATCATGTTAAATTATCATACTGATCTTACTAACTTAATATAATAACAAAAAAAGTTATGTGTCTTGATATGAACAAAAAAAAAAAGAGCAAATAAAGGGTTGTACTCAAAATATGAATAGAGAAATACTCACTAATCCTACTGAATTAAGTCCAGCTTATAATATGAACTGTATCGTGAGGAACTTGCACAGATCCAAACATATGCAATTTAAATACATGAGAGAGGGTCCATATGACAGATTAATCATTTCAACAACAATTACATTAAAAAAAAAAAAAAAAAAAAAAAAAAAAAAAACCTCAGTTGTTTTT
>JACN01115001.1:0-10121 GCA_000787155.1 Scartelaos histophorus | reverse complement strand
GTTTGGATGAGGCTAATTCTGACCAATCAGATCGCTTCACTGCACCATTTCATGTTTGTTACTAAATTAGATCAGTTCACTTTGGGTCGATTGCTTCTGCCTTGGCATCTTCGATCATTCCTGCAAATTTTTTTATTTCGAATTTTACACTCTGAATTTTGACTCTTGAATTTGAGGACTCGAAAATATCTATGCTGAAGGTGAAATTTTAATTTTTAATTTGAAACACTTTGAAAATGTACACTTAACATTTCAGCAATTAAACTTCAGTATAAAAATAATTCAAACGTGTTTTTTCAGAGTTACAAAAATTCAAAGTGAGAATGCAACGGCGTTTAAAATTCAAAATCTGATGAAACAAATGATCTTCCATAGGTGTCCCAGTGGCATCATGTACAAATAAATGTTTAGTTTATTTTTCCAGAGGTGGAAGATAACAAAGTACAAATTTTAGGTATCTGTACTTTACTTAAGTCAGTTTTATACTTTTTATTTTTACTTGACTTAACTGAACTGTTTGAGACCTGCTGAAATGGAGTTTAATTTGAGTTAAAGTCCCAACTTTGAGCAAACTAAATACACAAAAATGGCTATAAAAATAAAAGAAATCAATTGAATCAGTGTGTCTGTACTTTTACATGAAGTACTTCATCCACCACAGGATTTACCCACGCGTACTGCACGTCTCTATATGTTTCCACTGCAGTCACAATCATATTAATGGTGCTAGATGGATTTCCATATAGAGTGCTTGCAGTGGTGGAAATAAGTTATAATGTATGTCAAATATAGGCACTTGGATTTCTGTAATCCCGCATCAGCAATATTAAAAATGACCACATAAACCTGACAAACGCACTGAAGCAAAGGAAATATACATTATACAAGTTACTAATGCTTAGAGACTAAAACAAGTGAGGCATAAATGGCAATGCAAGAGAAATATTGAAGTAAAAAAGCCAATAGGTTCTTATTATTACAAGATGCACTTATGTTCGTCATCCTGAATGTGAAAATATGAGTTTAAATTTCATTTAATTTAATTTTGAGTTGTCAGACAACCTTAAAACTTTATAGGCAGTGTTTTCTAAAGTGTCCATTGTGTCACCATGGTAACAGCAGAAACATTACACTGTAGAAATGCATGTAGAACACCTCCAGGATAATGTCACTGCAAAGTACCAATATATATGAACGATATTTATTTATATTACTGTATCATCTTGCTCTAGTTTTGAAATACGCTTCTAAAACTATTATGGAAAAGATTAAATTTTGAAACGGTCTTTATGATCTTATTTCTTTTTTGATAGTATATTGCTTCAATGGTAGTTTTATTAGCCATTATTATCTGGGCAGTGATTGGCAAGATACTCATAGTCTAAAAAGTAACTATACTGTTCAAAAAGGCTTCTTAAATTTGAAATGCAAGTGCTAATTTTCATTTAAACTGCACAAATTGTATGCAAGAACATTAATCTACATATCTACTGTATTCGCACCACCATAGCCTGGGCAAAATCTACAGGAAACGCTGCTGGATGTTGATTTTTTGTCATGTAAAAGTATTGGAGCACAACCCCACCATCACCGCTCAGCTAACGTCTCATGCCAGGTGTCCAGTCCATTGTGCTTTGTCTGCCGAGAGTCAAGATAAAAGACTCGACCAAGTTCACGGCGCAAAGTGGAGGAAGCAGCCGGAGAAGCTCTACACCCCAGACCAGGGCAGAGGAGCCTGGGGTCATCGGCGTCTGTTTGCCCGGTCAGCTCTCCCCTGATGGAGTTCAAAGGCACACAGGTGGCGAGCAGGACCACATCTGCACCTGAACAATGCTGACGTGACATGTGGCTAATGGGGCCATCTTGCAATAACACAGTAATCGGAGAAGCCGGCTATATATAGATCGGAAATAGGATTGTTTGTCCTGATTGCCTCTGGCCGGGAAGCCTCTCGGATACAGGGGCGGCGCGCTGAGTTATGACCTGCTTTGTGCGGTGATAGGTGTCAGACAATGGGAAGTGGAGCCCGGGGCGCACACATTCACTCCATACACACTCTCTCACACACACACACACACACACACACACACACACACACACACGCGCACTGCGGAGTAAGACCTTTCACGGAGAGGGATGGACAACTGGATTCCAAAGTTTGCGTGGTCACGATACTAAAATGTCAATTAAAAAAACCACACTTTCTTTACAGTTGCCTCTCCACAGATCCGACCTGTAACTTGGTCTAGTTTGGTCTCCATAAAGATACAATAGAAAACCATACTGTGAAATATTGCAGACAAAATAAATAGCATCTCCATGGAAACAAGTTGGCATTTATAGTTACTAGTGTTGTCGAGATACTAAAAGTTCGATAAAAAACACGTTCTTTACATTTTTATTAAAAGTGCATTGTGCATTTCTGGTGGAGGGTCTGTCACCTTCTTGTTTCTATGGATACGTCATTGCTCTGCCTGGAATGTTCCACAGTATGACATTAAACAGCTCTACCTTACATTAGTTAAATTACACTGGGTTTTGCAGCTCAAAAATACCTTCAAAAACAGCCATTCTGAGTGTGAGTGGTCGCCTCTCCACAGATCTGACCTGTAACTTGGTCTAGTTTGGTCTCCATGAAGGTAGAAATGTTTAACACCACACTGTGAAACATTCCAGACAAATCAATAACATCTCCATGGAGACAAGTTAGCATTTATAGTTCGTATACTAGTGTTGACAAGATACTAAAAGTTAAATAAAAAACACGTTCTTTACATTTTTATTAAAAGTGCATTGTGCATTTCTGGTGGAGGGTCTGTCACCTGCTTGTTTCTATGGATACGTCATTGCTCTGCCTGGAATGTTCCACGGTATGACATTAAACAGCTCTACTTTACATTAGTTAAATTACACTTAGTTTTGCAGCTCAAAAATGCCTTGAAAAACATCCATTCTGACTGTGAGTGGTCGCCTCTCCACAGATCTGACCTGTAACTTGGTCTAGTTTGGTCTCCATAAAGATACAGTAGAAAACCATACTGTGAAATATTCCAGACAAATCAATAGCATCTCCATGGAGACAAGTTGGCATTTATAGTTCGATAAAAAAAACACATTCTTTACATTTTCAACATTAAAAGTGCATTGTGCATTTCTGTTGGAGGGTCTGTCACCTGCTTGTTTCTATGGATACGTCATTGCTCTGCCTGGAATGTTCCACGGTATGACATTAAACAGCTCTACTTTACATTAGTTAAATTACACTTAGTTTTGCAGCTCAAAAATGCCTTGAAAAACGGCCCTTCTGACTGTGAGTGGTCACCTCTTCACAGATCTCACCTGTAACTTGCTCTAGTTTGGTCTCCATAAAGATACAGTAGAAAACCATACTGTGAAATATTCCAGACAAATCAATAGCATCTCCATGGAGAAAAGCATTTAAAAAGGTCACACAACGCAATGTTAAGTTATAGCAGCCTTACGATAAAATAATTGCAGAAACTCAACTTGCAATTTCGATTTGATTGTGAAATATTGCGCAGTCCTAGTAAATAGTTCTACTCATCAAAAACACACTTTGAACTGGTTTTGTATCATTCGCACATGTTTCCAGTAATCTTGCGTGTTTAGACAGCGTTTCCTCTGGGTTGCTTCCTGTTCGGGGCTACGCGGAATACTACCGTTGTGTCCTTGGGCAAGACACTAAACTCACATAGTTTACTTTAGTTACAGGTTGCGGCAGGAAGGGCGTCCAGACTAAAATGCTTGACGTACTAGCCCGAAGAAAATCTATAGTTTCGATAACTAGCAAAAGACTTTCATCGTTTTAAGAGATCCCTTTATAAGTCATAGAACAAAAAGACGATGTTTGCAACTTAAATTAGTTTTGAAGCTCATTGGACAAAGTTTTTATCCATGGACTAGAAGACAGTAAAAAGAAATACCAAAGTCAGACAAGCTAACATTCACATAGCGACTGTAGAAAACAAATTAAGTCAAAGTAATTCTGTAGTATTGTGAATTGTCAATGGACTCTGACCTCGAACGAAACCACTCAAACGAACTGAGATATTAAATTGTGCAAGCTTGTAAAAACCCTTTACACAGATCAAAATTATAGTTATGCTAATAAGCTTTAGCCTCGCTCGTCTGCCGTCGGCGCACCGGCAACTCGTTAACCCCCACTAACCGCTTCACACAGTCGTCACGGCAACGCGCAAGTTCCCTCCAAAAGTTTCTAACCTCAGCGTCGTCGCCTGACACAATATTTCAAAGTCCTCCCGTGAACTCCGTAATTATCCGCTCCATTGTGGCGCCTTCGCTGGGGGAAACGAACTGCGATCCGGACTCAGGGGTTTGAAGTGTCGTGAGAAACAATGGGGTTTAGCGAAAAGGCCCTCGAAGTAGGAAGTCCAGGGAGAAGCCGTTGACCATTGTTAGCGTTGACAATTTGGTAACAATAAGGCTACATGCAATTTTAAAGCTTTAAAAATGTTCTTTATACAGAAATGTCAAGGTAACTAATTAAAATATCAATGAATGAAACAAGCAGCAACAAGAAAACTGAAACTAGTAATAATATTGTGTAACTTTTCTGGTGGAGGGTCAAATACCTTTCTTCGTGGAGTTGTTTTTTACACTGAATAGTATTAAACCTTTCAATCTTCATGGAAACCAAAGCAGAGCAAGTTGCAGGTCAGCTCCGTAGAGAGGCGACCCGGCTCACAGTTAGAACGCTAGGTATTTTTAAGCTATAAAACAATCTGTAATATAATAAATGGAAGGTAGAGCTGTTTAAAGTCACCAAAAAAGTTACACAATGCACTTTTAACGCACAACTTTGCAGTGTAAATAACAAAGAGTCCTGGGTAGGTACAGACAGAAGGTCATCAAGTTAAAGACTGAAGCAATACAATTTTTTTTGGCCATATTTTGTCTTAATTTTGTCAAAATAAACCCAACGTGCACTGTTTGCATCTAACTATAACATATTTATTGTCCGATAATCAGGAAGAGAAAGTTAGCATGCTAGTTGTTGTTAGCTCTGGTCTCTGAAAGTTGTGAAAAGTGCTTCTAAACTCTTCACGGTGAATAATTCGGGCCATTGTAATCGAGGGCCGCTTAAAGAGTAAAAAAAAACTAAAAGAAGTTGAAGAAAAGAGTAAAAAAAAGTTACACAATGCACTTTTAACGCACAACTCTGAAGTGTAAATAACAAAGAGTCCAGGGTAGGTACAGAAAGAAGGTCATCGAGTTGAAGACCGAAGCGAAACAATTTTTTTTGCCATATTTGGTCTTAATTTTGTCAATGTAACTTTTCTGGTGGAGGGTCAAATACCTTTCTTCGTGGAGTTGTTTTTTACACTGAATAGTATTAAACCTTTCAATCTTCATGGAAACCAAAGCAGAGCAAGTTGCAGGTCAGCTCCGTAGAGAGGCGACCCGGCTCACAGTTAGAACGCTAGGTATTTTTAAGCTATAAAACAATCTGTAATATAATAAATGGAAGGTAGAGCTGTTTAAAGTCACCAAAAAAGTTACACAATGCACTTTTAACGCACAACTTTGCAGTATAAATAACAAAGAGTCCTGGGTAGGTACAGACAGAAGGTCATCAAGTTAAAGACTGAAGCAATACAATTTTTTTTGGCCATATTTTGTCTTAATTTTGTCAAAATAAACCCAACGTGCACTGTTTGCATCTAACTATAACATATTTATTGTCCGATAATCAGGAAGAGAAAGTTAGCATGCTAGTTGTTGTTAGCTCTGGTCTCTGAAAGTTGTGAAAAGTGCTTCTAAACTCTTCACGGTGAATAATTCGGGCCATTGTAATCGAGGGCCGCTTAAAGAGTAAAAAAAGAGTAAAAGAAGTTGAAGAAAAGAGTAAAAAAAAGTTACACAATGCACTTTTAACGCACAACTTTGAAGTGTAAATAACAAAGAGTCCTGGGTAGGTACAGACAGAAGGTCATCACCAGTTGAAGACCAAAGCGATACCATTTTTTTTGCCATATTTTGTCTTAATTTAGTCAAAATAAACCCAATGTGCACCGTTTGCATCTAACTGTGACGCATTTATTGTCCGATAATCAGGAAGAGAAAGTTAGCATGCTAGTTGTTGTTAGCTCTGGTCTCTGAAAGTTGTGAAAAGTGCTTCTAAACGCTTCACGGTGAATAATTAGGGCCATTGTCATCGAGGGCCGTTTGTCAACCTCACAGGAACGGCCCGACGCTCGGACTTCACTGGGATCAGGTGCTTCCTGTTTCACCCCCGAGCAAATCAAAGAAGAATTTCGACAGGAAATGTTCAGTTTTGCAGTGTGGCCCCAAAGAGTTGAGAGAGCATGGGGTTGTATGATAATAGGCACTTTGTCAGGGCTGGAATTTCAGGTATTTCATCTTGATGTCTACACAGCAGCAGCGTACGAGGCTACAGGACACAGCCACAACCATTTGTTCTATTCAAAATTCAGAAGTAGCAGTTTAAATCACTTCATGTGTTCATAGTACATTGTCTCTTAATAAAAGTATGGGAAGGGCATCTGGCAAAATGTAATTAAACTTTCAAACCTGCCCAAAGTAAAAGATTGCACATTACTTTGCACTAATGTTGTCACGATACAAAAAATTTCAATCAATTTTGATACTCAATACTGATTTTGATATCACCTTCCTAAAATAAATCGCCTAAGTCACTTTTTTCCTAAGTTTTCCTTAGGCAAAAAAATGCCATCATTTCAATTTTGGGGGGAGTTTTTTGTGTTTCCTGAAAAACCTGAAAAAATGACGATTATTTTAGGAAGGTGTCGATATGTAGATGATCATTTCAAAAGCTCTTTTTAGATAATATTGTAAAATATGGGATGAAACTGAAAGTCAGGAAAGACCAAACTGTATTTTTTCTTGGTATCAATACTTACTAAGGTCATATATATATTACACAAAATGTTATAATACTGTTACCTTGTCAAAAACATAACATGAGTTGTGTTTTGTTTCATTCATATGTTTGATTAATCCTTTAGTATTAGTCTGTCTATATCTCCAAAGCTCAAAATGCTGTGCTCCACCTTGTGATGTCATGCAGTGGTAGTTTACAAGTTAGTAGTTGCCTTTTACCTTTAGTTCTGTAGAGATTAGAAATTCTCCAGGGGATTCTAGTGCCGGTGTATGGAGATAAGAACACAGAGGAGCTCTTACATTATAATAAAATGAAAATAGCAGAATATGGGCCCTTTAAAGAGTCTCTAGTTTCTATACGAGTTTGCGTGTTTGATTTTTAATACTTTTGACAACCTCACTTTGAACAATAGTGATTGACAATGGACTGAGGCTACGAGCGGCATCGCAGTGACTTTCTTGAATATTTACTACAGTTTGACTCCGGGCTACGTCCTATCTGGAGAATAGCCTTCAGACTCCCCCTGACCTGTGCGCTCATGCATGCTCCAAAGTGTGTGGGATTTGCATTCACAGACGTCAGAAGAGCTGCCCCTGGTTCAGGCGGGTCACCCACACATGTTTAAGAATAAGCAAGATATATTTAAAATGTATACTTTTATTTCGGCATTTGACAAGTTGATATAACATGACTGGATATAATAATATAATATTCTAGGGTTCTCAGTTTAACCTATACATGCAAATTATCAGGAGGATGCTATGCTAATTAACCAGTATGAAATTCACAGGGATTTCTAAATACTATAACACTTATAGGATGCCTTTATGTACCTGCTGACACCTGATACCAGCGTTGGGATGGAAAATGGCGCTTATTTTCTTAAAACATAATGAACATATTACTCAAGAGATCCTGTTGTGTTATTTATCCTTCAAATAACTCAACAGCTTTGCATAAATAAAAGTTATGAAATGCTCTAGGTCAAAATCAGCCTCCAAATAAACATTACGTCCAATTAAAAGTCCAACCATGATATCGTCTGAAGGAACCAATACCAGATCAAATATGAATCAAATATAATCTTAACAATTTTAAACAAATCAGGTCTTTTTTAACACTTGGTGCTGCTAGAATGTTTTTTCACTCAATGATTTTATCCCATATTGAATACTGCATTATGAGCTGGTCTCTCACCACTGTTACAAATTTGAAAATAATTGAATCACTGTTTAAAAAATCTTAAAATTTTTCACTGTTTAAAAAATCTCTTAAAATTTTTTACCAAAAAAATCATTTCATGTATGCAATATTTTAAATAAGTACAATCTTTTAAATTTTGAACATTTTATAAACTTTATGTATGCCTCATTTATAAAGCGCTACATGGACTAGCCCCGCCCCCCATGTCTGTCTTTTTCAAACCTAAGATGTCAAGTGGTCCCAAAACCAGAGGAGACTGTGAGGTCCCCACAGAAGAACCTCTTTTGGACAGAACAGTGTCTCTGTGAGGGCCACTAACATCTGGAACAGTCTCCTCTGCACATACAGGAGAGCCTCACACTGATCAGCTTTAAAACAAAACTCAAACTATGGCTGAAAACCAACCAGTCATGTGACCACTAGACTTTTGTTTGTGCTGCTTGTTTGTTGTATTTTTATGTATTTGTTTGCCAAGGAACTACGGATGAAAATGAGCTTTGTAGCTAAAATCTGGCATATTTACATTTGTTTTATACTTATGTTCATTAATGTGCATTATCCCTATCAAATAAATAAATACATAAATAAAGATCCAGCTAATTTTTCAGTATTTGTGCCAATTTGATACCAGTATCAGTATTGGTGCATTCCTTGACGATGCCAATATCCGTTCTTTGTCACTCATAACCCATATTTAAAAGAAACAAATTAAAGTAACGTTGTAATTATGATGTCAAATAATTATAACCAAATGTATTTTCTATCTCTATAAGTTGTTGCACCTTTTACTGTGTAATTATATAAATGTCAAGCTAAATTGCTGTGTAAAACATAGTAGAGAATAGCAGAAGGACCTGATACTATTTCAGTTCTTTGTGTGTGTGAGTTTGTTTAGGCAACAATAAAAAGGCAGCAAGTTTACAGAGCACATGCAACGAGAAGCAGTGTCATAAACCACCAGCTTAAATGAAGTCAAACCACATTAAATGCAAATACTGTGGTATGACGTTACATAATCATCCTCACTCAGTCCTAATAAACAATACTGCATGTACTTTAAATAGATATAATATTCACAATTTGCATCTCACAGTTCAATTGGAATATTTTGAGACTTACAAAATTGTGAACATGCTACTTTTTTCTTTTAAAAGCCTTGGAAAAGCCTTGAAAAGCTAAAATAACTGTTATAATATAAAGATTTAAATGTGCATAATGGCAGTAATTTCTTCATGTAGTCTGGGCCGAAGGATCTATGAACTTTCCTGCACAATGGCAAAGCAAGGCAAGTATATTTTTATAGCACAAATGTAATTCAAAGTGCTTTACAGAATAAAACTATAGCAAAGATACTCGTAATTGGATAAATTATGATGGTCCGTGACATTATTGTAAGACTTTTGACGTGATATCAGGATATTTTTGTTATTTTTGCATCCCAAATGTACTCAAAGCAAGTTAAATTTAATCAGATGTGCACTGAACTTCCTTTTTCCGTGCGTTATTTACAGTACTTCTATACAGTCTCGTTTAATAAAGCTCCAGGCCATCGTCTCCAGTCCATATTATTAGCGCCAAGGTCTGCAGACAGCCAGAGAGCTCAGTGTGACATTAAAAAGGATAAGAGAGCTCGTCTGCTGCTAAGAACTACCATGGGAAAACGCTTTTAATTTAGAAAAAAAACTACTCTTCGCTCAACCTGCCCTTGATCTGGCCCACGTCTCCGCTATATGAAACCATAGAGATGTTTTGGAAACGTCTAAGCATGTTTTAAGTTCATAATCACCAGTCTGAATTTACAGCAGTTTCCCCGGGCGCTTTTCGCACAGAGTAAACTTGACGATTTAAAATTACAACTTGGCTAGACGTTTCCAATCCGCAGCCAGTAAACACAGCTCCGTAAAATACAAAAACTAGGCCATGGAGGTCCATCGTGAGAAGAGGTGGAACATGGTGAAGTAAAAGTAGTAAAGTACTGGACTTTAGATATCTATACTTTACTTTTGCTTCACTA
>JACN01110255.1:0-11772 GCA_000787155.1 Scartelaos histophorus | reverse complement strand
ATAAAGCCACGCCTCAGTGAGCTACTCGTGGATACAAAAATTCTTAAAAGCAGCGAGAGAAAGAGCGAGGCTGTCTGCTGCCTAGCCTCCCCTACCCCCCATCCCTTTTCTCCTTACAAAAAAAGGGACAAAAAAATGCACCAATCAACTCCCAGACTGTACAAAGCCTGGCCTATCGTTGCTAAGAGACAGATGCAGAGTAACCTCCACCAGAGACCTGACCATGACCCTGCCTCCTCCTTTCTCCCAATTACCAGCGCAAATTAAAGCCCACCTCAACCACCTTAAAGCTCCACTAAACAGGCACAAGGAAACTGCTCTGCCCAAAAATACATTTCGATTCATTTCAACTTACAATTCTGTGTTTATTTTTCTGCGCAGGATGGTGGAGAATGGGCGGAGCTCGTGATGCGAGGAAGAGGAGGGAGGAGGAGGGACCCGCTGCCTGTCAGGCGAATGAGAGGATGAAGATTTGACAGAGAGGTGGCGAAGAGTTCAGCTTGCGCGGGGCCTGTCGATTAGCGCGTTTGCGGCTGACAGGTGGAATCCCAGGGGCGCGCCTGTCACCGCTCCTGCCAGGCCCGGGCTCCACGAGCGACACACCCAGGGGCGGGGCTTCGGCTGGCAAAGAGGTACCCGATTGGCTCCCCCCTACAACAAAAGACCGCCTCCCCGAGCACCAGGCTTAGATTAGAGCTTTATTGTGCGCAGAAAGCAGGGCGAAAGTCATGTTAATCCCTCACTAATACATCGCTATCAGTGCTGTGTTTTTAGACAACACAATCAAAACAAGCAGTATTTATCCGCTACTATGGATTTTTAACAAATTCTTATTTTTGTTTTCTTTAGTTTCCCTCGTCACGCACTATTTCAGCGGTTGGTGAAAAGCGCAGTGTCTGTAGGGCCTCTCCTGTTGCTAAGATCTATTAAGATGCAAATTTGGCCTTTTTTGGAAAGATTTGAGAATCTAAGTGACAACTAAAAGGAAAAATCATACTGGGAAATAGACAAACATGTGACCCGTATTTTGCTGGTTCAATGTGGATGGTCATGCAGCAAAGTTAAATGTTGGAGCCAGTTCAATAACGACATTCAGCCTGCACAGATATGGATTCTCGCTGGGATAGTCCGGCCAAAAGTGTCAAAAGTGTAACTGGCATAACCAATGTTACAGTTTGGGTGTTTTTAATACTTATTTTTATATATGGAAATGAGGGAACACATTGATCTTTACATTCTTTGCATAACTATGAGTTGTTATAGACTTACAGTTGCGATTAGAACAGAGTCGCGAATTATGTTTCTTAATCCAGATTCTGTTTGCAGCCCACGTTTTAAATATCCTCAAGTTTAGATAAGATTGAAATATAAACAGCTTTACTAATACAATAATCACACTGTTATAAAAGTGTTTGTAGAAGTCTGCAGAGACAGGATATTTGGTTGTTTGCAGTCCTAATATGATGATTATGCATAAATACTGTAAATAGTGTCTAAGAGGCCCTGCTAACCCTAATACAAATTTAAGACATATTATTATAACAAATAAAATAATATAATCAATAAAAGTTGAGCCATTGCACACATTTTGCCTGTGATTAAAGCAAATATATAACTGCTTCCCAAGTGTTTTCACAGCCCAGTATCTTTTTTTTTCATAAATTACAAGTAAAGACATGGAGGTAGATTAAAAACAGGCATGTACAATGTCAAAACATCCGCTCCTTTTTTTGGAAACATCGTAGTTAACAGCCTCTTGGTAAATTGGCTTAGAATGAAACAGGAAATGTCCTTGTATTTCCTGCATCCTAATTAAAACTTAATGACTTAAACTGAATTCAATTTAAATGACGGTGTTTCATTAGATGTCATTAAACTTACTTTTTTCACGTATATTCAATGGCAAGTGTTTTTATTGCTTTAAAGTACCTTGAAAAAGATGCGAGATGTAAGATAAGTAAGATATGGAGACTAGAGAGCAGACCATCGACCAGAAAAGTTACTCAATGTATCTTTAAATGTATTTACTTGTTTGAGTTGAGTTGTTTAAGTCTATACCGATAGTGTCTCCAGACTGCAGCTAACTCCCCTCACACTCTTACATGTCGGGGATGTAGCTCACACTTGTACACGGAGGGAAAGGTCAAATTGAATTGACAAGATAAAGCATAACAGGCGATACACTGTTATAACCCTGGGCTCATATTGTCACTTCTTATGTCCGGAAGTTCTAATTACATCAGGCATTAATCAGGCAATAAGGAAAACTAGCTGAGCTCATTGTATAAAATATCATTTATAACTTCTATGCTAGTGTACTGCATATATTTGTAACATATGTGAGTACGTCTATATGGAAGATAATTTGTTTAATCAGATTTTGAATTTTAAACACCACTGAATTTTTTTTTTTAATCTGAAAAGTTGCTGAAATTTTAAGTTCTTTTTCAAAATATGTTTCAAATTCAAAATAAAAATGTCACCTTTTAAATATTCAGTGCGTATTTCCAAGCCCTCAAATTCAGCAGTTAAAATTCAAAATGTAAAATTCGCAATGAAAAATTTTGCAGCAAAGATCAAAGATGTCAAGGCAGAAGCAATCGATCCAGAGTGAAAGAGGAGGATTGAGGCTGTTTCCTATTGGCCGTTCTCATCTGTGGGCGGGGCTTGACGTTTGGATGAGGCTAATTTTGACCAATCACATCGCTTCACTGCACCATTTTCTGTTTGTTACTAAATTAGATTGAATCACTTTGGATCGATTGCTTCTGTCTTTGCATCTTGAAACTTTCCTGCTAATTTTTTTTACTGCGAATTTTACTCTCTGAATTTTGACCGCTGAATTTAAGACTTGAAAATATCTATGCTGAAGGTGAAATTTTAATTTTGAATTTGAAACACTTTGAAAATGTACATTTAAAATTTCAGCAAGTAAAATTCAGAATAAAAATAATTCAAACATGTTTTTTCAGAGTTAAAAAATTCAAAGAGAAATTCAACTACATTTAGAATTCAGAATATGATGGAACAAATTATCCTCCATATGTCCATTATTCATTGAACCATTCATGCATTTATATTTCAATGTTTAAGTTTAACTGGCAATTTAGTTGTAAGGAGTAATAGAATAAATACTGTCATATTTTCTATCCATTTGTTTTACATTGTTTGGATGCACTTTTTTCCCATAAATTGTGTGTTTTACATTGTTTGGATGCACTTTTTTCCATAAATTGTGTGCTTTCACTTAACATAGAATATTTAGGTGGACCTGTAATACACAATACATTCATTTTAACATTTTAACATTTTGTGAGTTTTTGACAGGTTTTTTGGTGTCGATGGGTCAAAATAATAACGGTCATAGAATATTTAGGTGGACCTGTAATACACGATACATTCATTTTTGTCAGGTTTTTTGGTGTCAATGGGTCAAAATAATAACGGCAGTGTATTTGGTATTTGATAGGTCTATTTTCGTATTACAAATTGTTGCATAGGGGGTTGAGTTCACAAGTATTGCTTTAAATCCCACATAACAATGCAGTAAACAGACTTGCACATGCAGTTGATAAGGTAGATGTATATTGGCTCATTGAGATCTAAGTAAACACAGCGGCTGTGTGTTTGCTGTTGCCCAGAGTGAAGCATTGTCCCGCACAAAGCTGCACTGACTTTGATTCTTTTCTCACTACTTGTTAATCGTGTGCTCATTCACGGGTCACCGCCATATTGTCTGTGCTCCCTGACCTTCGACCTCCCGTTCTCTCAGCTCCTGGTGGCTTGTTATCGGTGTGCTGATCTTTGAAAGTGAGTAACACCGGATAAGAATCTCTGAATTTGAGTGCTTCAGTTTTGTTAATAGGTCATTGTGAGCCTCTTTTCCATGGGCACGGTTCACTCGGGGTCTCCTTGGAGCAGGTCTGTTTGGTGCGGCTCATTCCGGTCCAGTGTATGTACATGTTTCCACGCTCTAAGCACAGCTCTGGGTGCAGGAGCAGAACTCTACGTGAGCAACTGATGTCACACAAACAGGACAGATTTTTTTACCTAAATAAATAAATAAAATCTAAATCGGACCTGAATTATATTTGAAATTATAAGGCCAATCTCAGCAATTCACAAAAGATGTCTAGTAATTCCAAGTTTGTGGCACTGACACTAGCTACTTTATGTCTGCGTTTACAGCTCTTATATGTGCTCTTTGGCATCGTGTTTTCATCTTGAGTCTTTCTCTCTTGTACAATCATCTGTATAAACATGATTGGAGCAGAACAGTAGCGGCACTAGACCCCTCAGGGAGCTAGTACCAACTCCAAACGAGGGGACAGTTCAGTTTAGACAGTGGAGACACTTGAGGACCGTATCTTTTGTACAGCAAGTGTGGTTAAATCCAGGAGTGCGCGAGAAGCTTTATTAATGTATGTACTTATTGGGTTCATGTGATATTAAAACATTTATAGGTGATTGTAGTTTAGCCGGTAGTGTTTTATCCTCTCATCTAAAGGTTGGCAGTTTGAATGCCGCTCCCTTTGGTGAATACTACTGTTTTGTCCCTGGGTAAGAGACATAACTGGCCCTGCCTGCAGTGCATTGCAAACACTGGTGCATGTACGTTAGTGTGGATGGGTGAGTGGTTCCTTGATGTAAAACTCTTTGAGTGCCTTGGAGGTTGGAAAAGCGCTATATAAAAATGTGACCGTCCACCAGAAATCGTGATGTGCAATGGTTTATGATGAAAAAACTATATATTAGTTTGCTAGTCCACAGCACACAGTTACTGTAAGATTAAGAGGTTTCATATTTGGTTTTCTGTAGGGAACATCTTTATTATAACCCATTGTTAGAGTAATTGCATTTCTGTGCCCCACTTTTCCAGCTCACTCCTTAGTATCTTAGCCTTGTCATGAGGTATAATACTCCCTACAATGGACACATAGCTAGATTAAACTGGACTGGGCTTTCACCATGTCTTAAGGGTTTATGTCTCTGAGTCGTGGGTCCCGTACTGATGGTAAATAAACATCTCCTTCAGTTTATTCTCCAACACCCCTAGAGTATCAGCGGCTCATGTATTTGGTTTAGATACTTTGAGTACAACACACAACAATTCCATTACACTCATAAAATAACTTGTTAAGTATAACATTGCAGTCCAGATTGCTCTTCTATTGTAAAGACAACTACTGCTGTGGACATGTGAGATGTAATAACAGTGAAGTGGCTGCTTCTCCATGCGGCTACATCACTTAGCATAAGCTCTGGTTCTAAGAAATGTGCAAGTGAGCATCAATGTGCATGTGGTGGCGTGCAAAGTCAGTCTGCTTTTGGATAGGTTACATAAAAGGAGTCAGTAATCGGTTATATAATGACACATAATGACGCAGTAAGTGAAATGCTAAATTGGGGTCAGTGGGATTTGCGAGCGGCACAATTGTTTATTTAAATCCACATCTGGAGCAGTGGCACATCCAAGATCTAAACAAACACAAAACACGGAGTGGACTGGTTCAAACTGTGTCCACGTTCACAGGAAGTCGCCTCTGTAGAGTCAATGAAAGATGTGCGATTTTGCAGAAGAAAAAAGGTGAGAAGACACCTACGATCGAGGAAATGGCAGTGCAGATGGTCTGTCAGCACCGCTCAAGCACCCAACCACTGCTGCCTGCAAAACACTCATTTAGACGTCAAAGCAATTTATTTCATTTTATTTATTTTTTGCACCAAACGAAGGCTTGAGATGAGTTCTGTTTACAGCCTAATTTGACAAAAAAGAGGATTTTGTATTTGTTTACTATTTTTATTTACAGTTATTGATCAAAAATAAACTCCTGCCTCGAACACAGGAAATCCCAATCCAAAAAGAGCAAAATCTATTAAAGATGTACCATGTAACCAACTTTTATCCACAGATCTGACCTGTTCTTGGCTTGCAGGTGTCACCTTTTGTCTCCATGGAGAGTTTGAAACTTACTGTGAAATATTCCAAGTAATGTAATTTAATTTCCATGGAAACAAACCACCAGAATAGTTGCATGTGCCCCTTTCAACTGAGTAAAAAGATGTCTGTAAACAATTGTTCTGTTTTACCATCTTTAACTTTGAAAATTAAGCTTTTAGGACAAAAAGAGAACAGAACCCCACCGCCTCTCCTGAATTTCACACACATTTTAACTTCTCAGCTCTCAAAATTATCTCATCTTGTCAAAAGATTCATTTTGTCTTATTAGAAAGTTGTCAAATCGCCTCAAAAAGAATGGATCTCTCGCGTACTTCTCTATGATGATATTTTTGTCTGGAAAAATAAAAGCCTGAAAAGCTGTCAATGGGAGACAGACAGGGGCCCTCAGCAGTCCCCCTCAGCAGCGGGCAGCGTGTGGGATCCTGGTGAAAAGGCTGCCCCGGCGAGGTGACCGGCCCATTCAGCGTGGGTTACGGGGGTACCGGGAGAGCCTTTTGGTGCGCGTTTGGCCCCGTGACCCACTGTCCCGCGTCCGCCTTGGCAGCTTTGAGCCCGGACATATTTATTTGTGCGCGGGGGAGGGAGAAGGCGGAGCGGCTGTCAGCGGCCAGTCACGGTCCTGCTGACAGCTTCATCTGGCGTTTGAAGGGCGGCTATGACAGGGGCACAATGTCGGAGCGCAGGGCCGCCCCGAGCCACGCACTGTCATATGCGCCCGCGCTGGGAGCCGAGGCGCCCCTAAGCGTCCTCACGCAAGGCTCCTTCTGTGGCGCACTGACGCACAGCGCACCAAAATCCAGATTGGGCTCATTCAAATTCTTCAAATTAATCACAAGACTTTTTTTTTAAGATGATGAATGATTGTTTGCTTTTGGATTCAACAATGTGGACATGTCATAGTCCCACGGGGGCCAAGAAAAGTTTTCCACATTAATTTCCTGGTATTTGTTATACAACTTTGTAAAAGGAAAATCCACAAATGTTGAACCTATATTTGGGCTATTCGTGACTATGGGCTACTAGCCATAGCCTATTGCAATAAAATATATAAAACTGACTATAATAAATACTATTTCTAAATTTAGCCTAATAGTTCAAAAATATTTTTGGGCCATCTAAAAATGAGCAGTTGGACTTTTTTCAGTTTAATGCTAAATAACGTTTGAAACAATCTGTAGGAAATTGAATAAACAAACAATTCAAATAAACAAATATATCTAAATTCCTCAAATAGGCTTTAGATTAATATTCTTAGTGCAAATCAAGATTTAACTTTTTTGTTTTGCAATGTGCCATCTTTCTCTGAAACTTATTCTAAATTTTGTGTAAATGTCTTGATAAAATACACGTGCCTCATCTTATAGTGGCTTTTGCTACATTCCCACAAAACTAATTTAAGGCTCTAATTAAAGAATGTAACTATCTGCAGTACCTAATTGTTTTTCTCTATTTAGAACCATGTTTAGACTTCAAGCAACTCATCATTATACACAGAAGGGGTGGGTTAGAAAGACAAGATTGTGCTCAATAAAAAACTGTTGAAAAATAAGATAAATAAAAAAGTACATTGCTAAGTTCAGGTACATAATACCCAGAGGCCCAAGGAATTGACTCATTAGCATAACTGGTGTTATATATGTTCTCAGAATGTCTGAAAATTTTTGTTAGTTAAGGGTTTAATATAAAAACATTATTGGTGAAATACCTAGCATATGATTGTACCCATCCTTCACCACTCTCATGTGCAATTAACCCTTTACTAAGCTATTTGTCCTCTGCATTTGACCCATTCTTCACTGCCACTGGAGACGCCCACTGCACTGGTCAGTGGAGGGACTCACCTCCAGATCCTGAGTTAGACTGGGTCAGGATTAGCTGAAGTAACATTGTGCTTCTTAATTTATTAGCTTCCAGTGTAAAACAAAAAAAATTCTGTTGCACCAAACGAAAATGGTTATGGTTCTATGAATGGCAGCTGACCACCAGCATAAAAATGTCAGTTATTACTTCAAACCTGCTGCACTGTTTTCCTGATCTGACCAGACCAAAGTGTTGCTGATGTAAATACAGTTGACAGCGCGTCCACTTCTTAGACCATCTGTTGTATCACCCGGGCTCCTTCACTCAGTACAGGTCCTGTGTGTGTGTGTGTGGGTGTGTGTGGCTGAGATGCTGCCCTCCTGCCCTCTCTGTGGCAGTGCTGTGCAGACATGGGCATACACAGGTTTAGTTCTGGATATGTGCCCATGTGCGAGGTGGTGGTGGTGGTGGTATTCTGATGCTGCAGGGTGGTGAACATGCGTGTCCTCTGTACAGCTACCACCACTAAACATGACATCCACACACTCTCAAACAGGGTCAGGGTCCTCACAAATTTGCACACAATTTTGTATGGCAGCTTCTAAGATAATTTGTGACACTGATGCAACCAACCTTATTGAATTATTGCTTCCGTGGTGTCATATCAAAATAAAATAAAATTAAGTTACTGCTTGATCATTATGACAAAGAAAAGTTCATATACATTAAAACATAGAACTTCCAAAGTGCAATATTCCTAAGTTTGCTTTGAAAACTCACATTGTCAAAGCCAATAATGTGTTGGAAAATGTGTAAATAATAATAAATTATAATGTATTTTCATTTCAGTTTTGTCCCAAAAAGCTGCTTTTCTTGGATATAAAGCCTGATCTTATATTCTGATTTGTGAATGTAAAGTGATACTATATGTTTCATTTTGACCACAACAATGCAAGAGTTTCTGACGATATAAAAGTCATCTACCTCAGCTAAACATTAATGTGGCCAGGTCCCCAAAACTGTGGCCGGTTTGTCTGGCCACAGCGTCTCCTCCATCGGATCACATTACTGTCCACCTCGAAATGATTAGGAACAATGGGAGAAGAAAGCCCGTTAGTGCTGAACATAATTGTGTGGGACAAAAGGCCAAACACAGGCAAATGGCACTTTACTAAAGAGAGAACGAGAGGAGAGAGAAGGAGAGAGAGAAAAAGAGTGTGACAAATGGAAGGAGAGAGAGAGAGGGATAAAGAGAAAAAGCCAGAAAGAGAGAGTAGAAAAGAGACAAATGACAAACAGAGAGAAAAGAGAGGGGGAGAGAAAGAAAGAGGGAGAGAAAGATGGAGGCAGGGAGAAAGAAAGAAAGAAAGAAAGAGCAAGAAAAGGGGAGAGGGGAGACAGTGAGGGCAAAAGAATGAGACTAGTAGAGAGAGAAGGGGATAAGGGAGACAGAGATAGGGGAAAAATTGAGAGAGAGCAAAACAGAAAAAGTGAGAGACAGAAGGAAAGAGAGAAAGAGAGATAGAGAGAAGGGGAGAAAAGAGAGAAAGACCCAGAGAGAGGCGACGTCTGGACCGAAGCCAGAGCCGGCACAGCACAGCCGTCTCCCTGCAGATATCCATCTCCACCTGTGTCACGTTTCATTACCAGGACCTTATCATAAAGTCCATGTTTATGGCTGCACACTGCGCTGCTGATTACTCCACTGATAATGCTCCAGTTACACGACAGAAGCTAATACCGTAAAACGACACAAATACAGAGACTCAATTGATAAAGTCATTCTGCATCATTTATCCATTTCACACGTATTTCATCTGAGAGAAAAACATGAATAATTTCTACAATCATTCCTAATATTTTTAGTCAGACAATAAAAAGTCTCTAGTGTGTAGCACAAATTGTACCAGGTATTCATAATACTTAACACTGGTGGTGGTCAAAGGTCAAAGGTGTGATATGGAAATTTACCACCAGATGCCACCAAAAGATACACTCTCCACCTTTGTGCACATAAAACATTACACACACAGTAAAAGTTTATGGTATCTCAGCAATCCTTGCATATATGTTTTAAAATGAACACTCAATTCCTGTGTAAAAATGTAAGATATTTATTAAATTTGCGCTGGTTTGAGACAGAAGCAGATATTATGCATGACTACAAGAGCTTTTTATTGTGTTATTTCAAGTTATTTGAATTTTGGAATTGCAAAAAATAAAGACATTTCCTAAATAATGTTCTGAAATACAAAAAAATCTCTAAAATAACCTCTAAAATATGTTGAAACAATGCAACTTTTACCAGCTTCCATGATGCTTTTACATTGCGGACACAATGCTGGAGCAGCGGGTGTTGAATAATGTAGACAAGGCTAAAATCCTCCAGTACAAGTGTGATTAGCACTAGCACTTCTCTCTTTAGCACAGTGCTCAGAGGAGGAGGGTTAACTTGAAGCTATAATGTGTAAAGATCCCCCTCCTCTTGTCCTCCCAGCATCCCCTGCTCCCCCCGCAGCTGTTGTTGGGGTGGTCTCTGCTTCTGCTGTCACCAAGCCACTAGTCTTTCAGATTTTTTTCCTTTTTTTTTTTTCTCCAAAGCTCTCTTAGGCGTCACAAGATTACTGAAGCAGCGCTGACATCTCTATCAGAGCGCCCTAACACTGTAACCTTTCCCTCCCTCTCTCCCTCGCACTCCCGCCTCCGCCCCGGCTCCTGCTGCACTCCAGGATCCATCACTGCCACTGAAATGCAGCTCATGAAAAAATAAAAGGGGAAAACAACAACAGCGAAAAAAACATTTGAGACTAGCCTTGGGAGCATGTGATAGCCAGTCCATGTAGCGCTATCAGCCTTCAATAGAAACTTACTACACACTTAATGAAGAGATTTAGCATCAACCTGAAACAGACTGCAAAAAGAATAAAAGTTAAGTTAAAAGTGCAGTATAAGTTTACATACATCCCATTTATGGATTTTTCAGATTATTGCAGTGTCTTGTAAACAGTTATATTTAGTAATCTGCAGGTTTTGACAAGGAAAATAATGCAAAAAGAAAGGGCAAATTAATGACAATACATAAATTAATGATAATAATAAAAGAAAAAGGTTATTTAAAAATTCATTGTACCTTTTCACTTCAAAATATAACAATTACTCTAAATTATAATGAACATAAGTCACTGATTGTTTTGTTCAAGATTATTTATTTATTATTTACATTTTTTGTCATATAATACTATACATCTTGCATTGTATATTTGATGTCTTCAGCATGTCTATACAATTAAGAAAATAGGAAATATACAAAAACACATTGAAAATGAGAAGGCGTGTCCCAAGTTTTGACTTAGTAGTAGTAGTAGTAGTAGTAGTAGTAGTAGTAGTAGTAGTAGTAGTAGTAGTAGCAGTAGTAGTAGTAGTAGTAGTGTACATGAGCTGATTAGTGTGCACTTACTGACAGGGCTGGGGGATCACGGGGACCTTCTCTAGCTCTATCACTGACAAATAGCTCTACAGTGATTCACGGGGAGATGCAGTCTCTAGGCAAGAGGGAATGTTTTGTGGACACTTCAGTAAAACTCACACGTTTGGAAGGAGAGACATTTTGGAGAGAAATATTCCATGCTCCAGATTTACTCACTTTAAATTTGTAAACAAAAATACAAGCGCGTTTCCATTTCCTGTGTGGGAGTAGCACAGCCAGAGGAAATGTTTTGTTGTGCTGTAATATGTTTAGTTGTTGTTATTTATTTTTCTTTTGGTATGCTCCCTTTTTTAGATGTTGCTGCAGTGAAGTAAGTTGTATGGTGATTAGACAGATCTGTATCTTTTATACTTCACAACGTCCTACTTTACTGTGATGGAGTGGGTAATGAATGAAGTGTGTTGCTCAGAGACACAATGACAGCACTCAAAAGGTTAGAACCCTCTAGTCGGTGAGTGTACACTTGACCCGCTGCACCACTGTGACACAATTTGATTAAGTAAATGTGTGTGTGTGTGTGTGT
>KN508190.1:2492-15605 GCA_000787155.1 Scartelaos histophorus | reverse complement strand
CTCCCCTCCTCTCTCCCTCAGACCTCAGCTTCTCACATCCAACACAGCTTAAACATCTGAAAAAAGCGCATTAGCTCAGATGCACTTAAACAGTGGTGCTTGTAGTCCATTAGCTGCTATTGTGTGCTCGTGAACTGTTGTAGGCCCTTGTCAGACTCCACATAAGAAATGCATGAAGACTTTTCCGGCCGCATCCCTGAGGAGGCGTCATCATAAATGGAACGCGGCCCAACAGCACAGCTTCTTCTAGTTATGCACCTGCACCAGCTCATCTGTCCCCTCACTGCTCATGGTTCAATACAAGCTGCTCCCATTTTGAATAATATACTGTAGTACGGTGCTGTGATACCTGCTTGTCTCCATGAAGCTTAATAGGTTTAATGCTTTACTATCGAACATTCCAGGCAAAGCAATAATATCACCACGGTAACAAGCCTGTGGCAGAACTTCCACGAATTTGTTGTGCACCTGCTACTTTTTTTTCTTTTTGTTAAAGCCAAACTACGTCACTTCTGTGGTGGAGAGTAATCCATTTGTCTTTTTGTTTATTGCTTTGTCTGGAATATTCCACAGTATAGCATTAAGCTTAGTACCTTTCACCTTTCATGTGTTTTAATTGCTAAAAATACCTTGAAAAAGGTTACATGATTACATGCATTCTTACTATGAGCAGGATAACCGCTCCACAGATCTGACCTGTAACTTTGTTTGCTGGTGTCACCTGCTTGTCTCCATGGAGAACAATAGGTTAATGCCATAATGTGAAATGTTCCAAGTAGCAATAACATCACCATGGCAACAGCAGAAAAGTTATAGTGGGCACAGTTTTTTAGAATCACTGATATGAGCCAAGAAACGAGAAGAGTACTTTTCTATAGCAGCATGCTTTTACT
This sequence comes from Scartelaos histophorus, assembly GCA_000787155.1. Lineage (NCBI taxonomy): Eukaryota > Metazoa > Chordata > Actinopteri > Gobiiformes > Gobiidae > Scartelaos > Scartelaos histophorus. The sequence continues at coordinate 14,712 of KN508190.1, read as the reverse complement.
CCTACTTGAGTAATATTTTTTACTTAAGTAAAAGTTGTTTTTTTCTTTCCATTGTAAGTAAGTCTACTAGTAACAAAAGCTTTATGTGACAATATGAAATGATTTGAACATTTGTGTCTTCAGATCTGATTTACTTTCTTATTTTTGTGTCTGTCCTGTGAAAACACCAAACTTTGTGCATTATTTAAAGGTCATATATTACACAAAATTGACTCTCGTGAGCTTTACGTCATGTTATATGACGTTCCCTCTAAAACATACCCAGAGCTGTGTTATCATTTATTATTAGTCTTCAATAAAAATTCTAGGCCTGAAATGCTCCAAATGATTCTAGTGAAAGTGTATGGAGTGACGTCAAAGTAGAACACAGCTGGGCTAGGCCTAAAACTGCAGGGTTTGTGTGTAAAACGTGTAGATGAAACAAAACCCAACTCCAGGTCTGTTTGTGATGAGGAAACTACACTAGAACTGAGATCAGAAGTTCAAAATACATGAACTTCAAAATATATATCAGATGTTACATCCCAACAGTTACTCTTAAAGTCTTACTTGAGCAGTTTTTTTACTCTTATTTTAGAAAATTCTTGGACCACTACATTATACTTTAGGGTTACGGAAGATAATTTGTTCCATCAGATTTTGAATTTTAAATGGCGTCAAATTTCCCACTTTTAATTTTTGTAACTCTGAAAAAACATGTTTGAATTATTTTTATTCTGAATTTTAGTTTTCAAGTGTTCAAATTCAAAATAAAAACCTTTTAAATATCCAGCACAAATATATTCAAGGCCTCAAATTCAACTGTTCAGAGTGTAAAATTCACAGTTGAAAAAAATTTGCAGGAAAGATCCAAGATGCCAAGGCCGAAGCAATCGAGCCAGAGTGATCCGTTCTAATTTTGTATGGCCAATAGGAAACAGCCTCTGTCCTCCTCACTCACACAGGATCGATTGCCTTTGCCTTTGAGGACTTGAAAAATATATGTGCTGAATATTTATAAGGTGAAATTTTTATTTTGAATTAGAAAATATTGAAAAAGTATAGTTAAAATTTCAGCAACTAAAATTCTGAATAAAAATAATTCAAACATCTTTTTTCAGATTAAAAAAATTAAAATTCTAAGTGATAAATTCAGCTGTATTTAAAATTCAATATCTGATGAAACAAATTATCTTCCATATTGTGTGCTTGAGTAATAACTTACAATTTTTTACTACTCTACCCCAAGACTCAGCATAAGAACCACTCTCAGAGTTGAGCAGGTTAAATGTCGGTAAACAGCTATTATTTATTGAAATGAAATTAAAATGCGTAGGTACCAGTTCTTTTGCATTGTCGGGTGGGAGTGATGCGACTGTTGGAGCATACTGAACTCAACTAAAAAAGAAATGTTCAGACTGCAGCACTAAGCCTGCCCCCTACAGGCGCGTTCAAAACATGCAACAAGTCATCCAACCTGCTGAAGTCTCAAATAAAACAAATAAATCCAGCTGCATAAATATCACTGTACAGCTCACTCTGCTTGTTTGTATAGGGGAAGGAGTGAAAAGTCAGAGCGGTGAACAGGTTAAACAGGAGCACGCCTGGATCCTGGTGCAGACAATACATTTACAGACACAGCCTTCTGTTCGTAGGCTTATTTACAATGTGCTATTGACAAGAAAAGAGATGTACAAGTGAAGTGTGATTCTTCAGTCCTCGGCCTGACACGACACAGCTCTAGGGCTCTTTCACTACAAAAATAATGAGCTACTACTGGAGTCTTCACAGCAGAAATGGTCACAAATAAGGGGCAAGTGAAGAGTCTGATTTTGAGTAGGAATGGAACAGTAAGAAATGCTGACAGTATGATGGTATACAATAGAGTGGAGTATGTTTATGATCCATACTTCTCCAGACTTGGTAATGGTGCTTTACTCTTGTGAGGTTCAGAATGCTGTTACCTCCTTAAAAACATACCTGGGGCTGTGTTTTGTTTTTGTGCTCTGTCTACATCTCCAAAGCTCAAAATGCTGTTCCATCTTGTGATGTCGTATACTGAAATTGTCCAAATGATTCTAGTGAAGGTGACTGAGTTGAAAAAAGCAGAGCACTTCCTGTATTACCACATGACATCACAAGGTGGAACAGAGTGTTTTCTGTTTCAGATAAAAACACAATCTAAACAAGTATTTGTGTTACATATGTGTGAATGAAACAAAACACAACTCCAGCTCTGTCTGTTATGAGGAAACAACATTAGAACAGACCAGAAATAGTGTAGCATGGACCTTTGAAGTGGGCTTAATTCTGAATGAGGTAATTGCATAAAAGATAACAATATAATAAGAGTATTCATTGCAGGGTCACTTTTGCAAGTACATAAAGAGCCGTTTTAAACATCTGAAAACAGTTATCAGCCCTTAGAACCAACTGGTTGAAGGAGCTGATCGTACCATCTTCTGGTGTTAAGGCCAGAGAGCCGGGGAGAGCCGGGGAGGACTGAGAACTGTGAAAATCTGACATCACAACATTCTAAAAAGACAGAACGTCAGTCAAATGCAGAGGATTTGATCTACTTAATGATCCACATGTCTGCATCGCTGGGTGTATCCACATCAAACAAAAACTGGTACAAGGTTTAGTGTCTTCTCAGACGAACTGAAACAATATGAAACATTGATATAACTTTAGTACTAAAGTGGTGGCATTATTCAAACACATGATTTTTAAAAGGACCTTAAAGTGCATATAACAGGTTAGACTGATCGTTTCACTAAAACCTAATCAACATGAATAGATTTATGTTTTACAAAAAATATTGTGAAGTTTTTTTTCTAATTTTGGTGAAATTTATTTAATGTTACATTCTGGTTGGACATGGGGAGCAGATGTGACAAACGTAGAGGTATTTACAACCATACTGTAAACAAGGGCCAAAACTGGTCTAAACTGCACCGTAGTTATGATTAGAGATATAACAATATAAAGCATCTCTCTGTATGATATTTTCATGATATCATGAAATCTCACTGGACCATATTATATAACAAAGTAAAAATTATTCTTCATGTAGTCAGCACCAAAATGAAGCAAAGGATCATGGTCTATGCAGTTCTCTCTGCTTCACCAAGACAATGAATTTATGCAAGGGACTTGTTCTTTGATATATTGAGATGGCCCATGATATTATTAAGGTTAGGGTCAGGATTAGTGTGAGCCTCTAGTTAAAAGGAGACTAACAAAAATACATTAAAACATCTTTATTTTGCTAATATTAAACTCTCACTTAAATGCCTTGCCTTGTGTAAACTGCTGCTGTATTTTTGATCAAACTTCTGTTTTGGCTACTCGCTTACCTTCATTTTTGTACTTTTCTTTTCTACATTTGTCCTACAAACTGCCACTCACCTAACTGATGTAAAACTATGATACATACTGACCACAGGTACTATTCACCAAATGAAAACATGTCATGTGCACTTTAAGCCCCAATATTAACATGGCAAATATGTGGACCCATTCCCTTTTTTTCTCTTTTTTTAAACAGTGCATTACTCAATTATTTACTGCAACCTGGCTCTGTAACTATGCTCCTATGTGGGACATGAAGGCTAGTCTATATTTAGTAGTAGTAGTTGGATGTATGGTTAGTCATTGAGTTAACAGCTAGAAAAAGCATGACTTGACACATTACGGCCAATACTATTTACACAAACTCCAACTGACAATGAACTGCAAATCTAGTCTGAGTATGTGTCCTTTACAAAGTCCTTTACTGGCACAAAATTCATAATTATTTTTCAGAAAGTTCGCAGATGGGCCTCAAAGTGTTCTGATCTCTGCATATGAGCATAAAGTGTGGAGTGCAAACATGTGAGATAATGCCACTAAACCTACAGCAGTGGGTCATCCCTTTAGTGAGAGCTGTAGAGGGCCCTGGAACCATCCACAGAGACCATATGTCTGCATGTAGTGGAAATATGTCAACCAAATGCAAAAATCACATCATGGGAATTCATAAAAAAGCAAAAAAACAAAAGTATATAAAAACAAAGTCGATGGGTATAAAAGGCAACAAAAAAGTGGAAGTGAGATGCTCGGACGCTGGCAACGTAGAAGGTTTGTGTTAAGTCTCTTCTCTCTGTGGGCATCCAGCTCGGTCACAGTCTCTCCTTTTCTCGCTACAGAAAAGTCAAACTATGTACAATATGAACAAGTCCGTGAAGTCCCGAGAAGCTGAGGCCTGCCCTGACAGCGGTGACGGGGTCCATGTGGGGTGAGTTTGGGGTTAGTTTCGGCCTTCTTCGATGCTCCGCTCGTGTTGTAGATTGTAGTAACAGTTCTGGCACACTCGGACTGGAGAGGAGATCTTTAGCCGCTTGATCTCTGACTGAAAGCGGCTGCATCTGGAACACAGGAAAACAGGAAATGTGTTGAGTGCATAGTGCTGGAAGAGAGGAGAACACTCAGGAGATAAATGTGATATTTTAAACTCCATAAACACAACCTAATCACGTCCAAGATACAAGGTAAAAGCGCTCATGCAGCCTCTCCCTCCAGGGAGGGAATTCGGGAGGTTCTGAGCTTTTACATAAGGTATGTGCTTATACTGAGAATGAGACAAACTTGTATGTGTCCTTTATCTGCAGGTTGAGGCTATGGGGACACAGGGGCAGTTGTGTGACTGTATTAAAAGCACTTTACATTCAAGTGAAACTAAATCCACTTTTTCACTACTAAATTATTTGGTGTTTTAATATCATAGTCTACAGTGCCCTGTTCCTAGACAATTTCAGTGCAAACAAGGACATTTTCAGCTTTCTGGTTGTAAACTGTGCTGTGCTGTGCTGCCTCCAGTGAGCACTGCAGTTTCAGGTCAAATTTGATATGATGACATCACAAGTCAGTAACAGTCTTTTTAAATGAGCATGGAAGTAGAGGTTCTATTTCATCCCTCCTGACAGGTAACAGTTCCCGTGTGAGTGGAAGTATTACTTCTGGCAGAAGAGCTGGCCACAGTTGCGGCAGTGGTGTCGGCGCTCAGTCAGAGAGAAGCGCACGGTGCAACCAGAGCAGCTGTCCACGCCCTCGTCCTTCACCCAGTGGTCAGCGGCAGAGCGCCCGGGCTGCTCACTCACTGACCAGCTGAAGACCCGGCCACGTCCATCACCCACCAGCACCTTACTGTGGTCTCTGAAACAAGACAGGAATATGAGAGAAGGCACAGTGTGAAAGAAGAATTTATAAATGTCATTGTTTTATGCTGGTTACTACACAATTCCATTACTGATGATAGTGGCACAGTCAGAGCAGCTGTGCGATTGTGGTCCCAGGATGAGCTGGGGGTTTGGATAGCTGATATAGATCTGCAACAGAGAGACTCACTTGGAGATGGCTAGGGCAGTGATCTCAGCCGGGTGCCCATTGTCCTTGCGGTCAAAGGCCGTGTGCATGGTCAGTTTGCTCCTGAACACCAGCTGACGCTCCCATCTGTAACCTGTAACAGCACACAGAGACAGCGTGCAACCCTGTGTCACTGATGGTCCTGTAAACACCCACACCCACACCCACCTGCACGGAGTTGGTTGTAGGCGCGGGCCTCCACTGTGCTCCCTGGGCCTGGGCCGGCCTGGCTCATGGGACAGTGGTGGCTCTTCAACTGGTTCTCGGAGTAGTTCACAAACACAAAGCCATCCTTCTCGTCGATACTCAGAGTGTCTGACCAGCGGTGAGAGTCATCTGAGCCACTGTCCATGGACCACGAGGCTCCAGCTCGCCCAGAGGGACCTGTGCACCAAGCAATGACGGTCACTGTTATTAAGCTATGTAAGCGCAAATGCTCAGTGCTTCAGTTCTTAGACTGAATAAATGTTCCGGACCTCGAGGCCGGTGCACGGCGCTGCCTGGCTGGCTGCCTCCTCCCGTGGAGGGGTTCCGGGGAGGTTTGGACTCTGGACAGGGCTCTTCTCCCTCAGACTCACTGCTGTCATCCTCTCCATTGTGGCTCTCGCTGCCCTCTGTAACACACACTCATTTCAAACAGTGTGTTCTCCATTGTTGTGCCATAGTCAATACTCACCCATCTTCTCCTCGCTGAGGCAGTCTGGGACATCAGGCTCTCCCTGCTCTGGGGCTGGGGTCTCTGGAACCTGCAGGAACTCCATCCTCCAGAACTAACACAGAGGCACAGTCAGACACTGCACTACTTTACAGAGGGTGAGGAGGACCTACCCTGACCATATGTAAATGCTCAAATATCCAGCCTTTGCTTTATCAACAACTGCAAACCTTTGGCCTTGTCTAGAAGAACTGCTGTGCTGCGTCAGGGTCAAGAAATGCTAACCAAAACTAAGCAAAGGGCAGCTATAGTTAAAATGTTATATCCATCTACTATTTATTTTTGTTCACTACATTCCATACGTGTCATTCATAGTTTTGTTGCTATCAACCAGTAATAAATGTTTGACAGATAGACACTTTATTAACCCAAAGGAAATTCGTATTGTGTGTGCCTACCCTGACCACTCCGTCTGAGTGTCCAGTCAGAATGACGTTCTGTGTGTCCCACTCGTACATCTCAGACACGCAGCAGCACAGGATCTGCTGGCTGCGGCCAGTGAAGGTGTTGGCACTGGCGATGGGGCTGCCGTTAATGCTCCACATGTGGATGTATGTGCCCGCACATGATACAATGTCGCCCTGAGGAGGAGCGTAAGTCACTTTGTAAATACAGTACATGAGAATGTACTGCACCTATATTACACAGAATGGAACTTTAAACCATGTCAGAATGTTGTTACATCCTCAAAAACATACCTGGAGTTGTGTTTTGTTTCATTCACAAATGAGAGTGTTTCCTGTTTGAGAGAAGAACTGAGCCTAAACTAATACGCAGGGTTTTAAACATGTTAAATGTGTGAATGAAACAAAACTCAACTCCAGGTCTATTTGTGATGAGGAAACAACCTAATAAGAAAGGCATAAGTAAATAGCCTAAAATAGGCATTTTAATGTAATAACGTAATGTAAGAGGGAGAGGCAGACACACGGTGAGCTCATTGATGCACAAGGCGGAGATGGGCGCCCGATGCCCTCTCAGCTGGGTGATGAACGACAGCTTGTTCAGGTCCCAGATGATGCAGGTTCGATCTCGGGAGCCGCTCACCACGATGTGATAGGCCGAGGAGGCTGTGAGGCAGGTGACAGCGTCTGTGTGTCCCAGTAAGGCCTGCAGGAGACACATTGTTAGGGATGGGGCCGTATGGACACAGACGCTGCTTGAGCCATAAGACAGTAACAAGTGAATCGTGATCTTATGCTGTTGTAATTTGTGAATCGGTGCTTCTGTGTTTAATGCAGTTCTATACTCAAACATAGTCCCTTTAACTGTAACATAGGGAAAATGATCTGCTGTCCAATGCTCACCTGTTTAAGGCTCAGAGACTTGGCCCGATCCTTGGCGGTGCCCAGCTCCCACACACAGATGGCCGTGCTGGTGCCTCCGGTCAGCACAAGTTTGGGGTTGGGGCAGATGGCACACAGGACCTGCCCCCACTCGGACAGGCTCTCGTACACCACCAGCGCCTGGAGCAAACAGCAACTCAGTCAATGTGCATTCTGAGGACTTGTGTACAAAATTGAACTTAACAGAAGCTACACAAGCATATGACATTATGTAGGGCCCAATGGTCAGATTTCCACTGTCCCTCCAGAGACAAAAGAAAGAGGATTATTGTCTGCTAAGAAGAACACTGACTAAAACCAGAAAACAAAACTTCACATACGTTTGATGAGTGATCATTTTAACATGGCCAAACCCTCAAATAATAAAGTTTTGTACAATATGGGGCTGCTGAGATGTTGGATTAGTTGCTTAACTTCATATTCTATGAAAGGAAACATTGTAAAGAGCCTGACCTTGTCCGACTCGTAGTTGGTGAGGCGGCAGCTCAGGTCGGCGTAGCCCCAGGCAAAAGTTCTGCTCCATGATGGCGGAACCAGAGCTTTGTTTTGTTCCACAGCCAAGATGCCTTTGTCAGTACACACAATCTGCCCCACCGGCTCCTTCAGCTCTGCACACAGCAGAAAGCTTGGTTTATTTAAAAGGACAATGCACAGGGACATTAAGCTCAGAGCTCTAATCAACAGATCATAGCTAAATGTAGTAAGCTCTTTAAAAGGGGATAAGACTCTGAATGTGGGCATAATACTGGTGTTAGATGTACCTTTGACAGGAGCCAGAGAAGGCCTGAGGTTGTCCAGATGATGGAAGAAGATCTTATCACTGTTGGAGCTGGGTGGAACACTGGCCACATCTCCATTGGTTTTACTGCGCACGCGCTTAGGAGGGTGTGGCTTTTTGAAAAGCTGAAACATCAAAAGTACACTGTTACATAGTCTTCCTCGTAGAGAAACCAAACAGACCTTCTCAGATGCGTTCTGACCTGTTTGGGGATCTGTCCGAAGTTGTTGATGAAGCCGATGGTGGCAGTCTCCTTCAGAGGGTCGTTGATGTTGTAGATGTCCACCTGGCCCTCGTAGAAGAGGTGGTGGAACACATTCACTGCCTCCACAGCTGGAGGTCCCTGCTGCTTGTACCCGAAGATCAGATCAATCCACTCATGAAGGTGACTGGACACATAGTCACACTCCAGAGCCTGGAGACACAAGGACAGAGGACATGTCTGGGTATGTAGAGTGTGTAGAATGGGCAGACTGAGTAAAATGTGTGTGCACCCCCCACCTCTCGATGCACGCGAATAAACTCCCGCGGGTCACCCTTGGCCCAGGGTGGCAGCAGCACGTCCCCCAGCTTGGTGCCGTTCTGCTTGGTTCCTGTTAGGAGCAGAGCACAGGTGAGAGGAGCTACTATAATAGACCTAATAATATAATACAGAGAGATACTGACCCAGGTCAAAGTTGTTGGAGTTGAGTAGGAACTCAGGAAGGTAGAAGAACTCTGGGATAAGCTCTTTGACATCGGCCATGTTATGCTTGGAGGCAGACATCCAGGCCTCACGGATGCTGTGAAACATCCTGTCAGCAAGGTCAAAATGGCCGCCCTGTGGTGTACAAGAACACAACCAATCAGCCTGACAAAGAGGGATCAGATGTGTGCTGGTGAGGGGTGTTTAAGTGGGAGTAAACACCTAAACTAAGCACATTTCAAATAGTGTCAGGGCAGGCACCAAAAAGTGACAAATTTGCCTTGTTTGCAAGAAAATAGCAAAAAAGGACTAGGAGCAGCAGACAAAGCTATTAAAACACTGTATAGTTTAGAAGCAATAAAGGTCAATCTAGTGTTCAGTTCAACTTTAATGAGGTGAGAACAGACCTGCAACCGGAGGAAGATCTGAGTGAAGGGCTCCATGCGCACCAGGTACGAGGCCACGATCATGGCTGAGGAGTAGTGAGTGCCATAGTGGTAGGCTGGGGTCTCACCTGCCGCACACAAAATAAGGGGCATTAAGAGGGGCTATCATTAAGGTTTAATTACTACCACTCTTAACTATACTATATATACTATACTGCTTAACAAGCAGATCTTGACCTAGTTCAACAGGTCTTTGTTAGATGGTTAGAACTTTTATTGACAATGTGATCTCTGTCAGCTCAACCCCGGGCTCAGACTGCATGTGGGGCAGCTCCGCTCTGGTGGTTGCTGAGTATTCCGCATCATTAAAAGTAGAAAGAGGAGCTCAGAGTGCGACTGTGCAGTTCGGTGGTGGAGCTGGTGGTGGTGCTGGTGGAATTTGAAATCAATTCAGTTGGATTCTATTTTTGACAGACACAGGACCAGCAGCAGCCTTTTGCCTTAATATATAAATAGTTATTGCACAGACACATGGTCTCTGCATCCTTCACAGCAGAGCTCTGGTCCTAGTGTGAGTGTCACAGCAATAAGACCGGTCCCATACTGAGCTGCAGCTGCACCAGGGGCAGTCTGAGCCTGTTTTAACATTAAACACATGTGGGTCATTATGAGCAGTGGAGTGGGCATGTGAAAACAAGTGTAGATTGCAGCAATGGTGTCTTGAATACAGGAGAATAAAGAGGACTCAAACATGCATGAATCACTCTAAATGCAACTTCAGAGGGTCAAAGAGAAGAGGAAACAACTATAACATCATAGGCTCTATAAAGTCGATTTTTGCACAGGTTTAAAAAATACGTCCTAACTGTTGTTTGCGTGCACAACTAATAATCAGACACTGCGTTTGCAAAGCATATATTTGTGTACTTTTTGTATTTTCCTGACACACTATAGTCAGTATTCTGATAGTGGTGGTGGGCTCTCACCATTAGGGTCCTCCCAGTCCTTGTACCTCTTCTTGTACTGCGTGAGCCGATCGTCCGTCTGTGCTCCCATGGGTTTTGACAGGTTACGAAATGTTTTGGGGTTGTTAAGGTCCAGCTCCTGAAAAATATCACAATATATCACACAAACGTGCTATTAAAAAAAACATATTCAGAGAAAACAACACTGAGGAGGAAAGTTTTTCCTCATTTAAACTTTAAAGAGGAGTATTACACCTCTTTGGGTTTTGAGTTCTAGAACTTGAGATAAACATGTTACCTTTTATTGCTCTAAAAATGCTACATTTTCCAAAAATTACATATATGCATTTCACGTCATCACTCCATTTGATGAGGGAATAACACTCGTAGTAAGTCCCAAAAAGTCAGTTTGTATAATAACCACTCTTTAAGCAGCCTTTTAGAACTAACAGAGCTTTTATCTAGAGTATGGATGAAGCAGATTTAGCAGAGTGCCAGACAGGCCTACAGAGTTCAAACCTGGGAGTCATAATCGGCCAGGATCCAGGGGAACACGGGGTACTGCATCAGGTCGTTGTAGGAGCGGCCCGCCAATGTGTTCAGGTGCATCAGGTACTGGAAGTTACTTATCTCTCCTCGCTGGAAACACAAATCGTACATAGTAAAGAATTTCACATTTCATTTCTCTTAAATGTAAATGCACCTGTGTAAATTATGCACACTCAAATTAAACTAACCCATTGGCCCTTTAGATAATACAATATTGATAATTAACCAGATTGGGATTGGGTCCTACCTCCCATCGCTGAGTGACAGACTTTTCTCCCACCAGAGTGCTGAGCAGCCCAGACCTGAAGAGCAGACACAGGTCGGGGGGTCAGGATCAGAGGAGCAGGTTAGAAGAACACAGAAGATATGCTGTTTCATTTGACTGGTAGTTTCAGGAATGCATGGCTTGAGTATTGTTTCTTAAATCCATTGGTCCTTATCTGCATGGGCTTGGTATGATTCTGTTACAACTATTTTTTGAGTTACCAAAATGTAAATCTTTCGTATCCAGGATATTAGATATCAACAGCCAGATGTGCCAGGCACCTGTTCCCTTGTGATGGCTCATAAGTTGTAGAACATGAAAAGAATACTAGATGTGTAGAAATGTGTGCTGCATAAGAATGTTCCATCTGTGCTCTGTGTTTGAGGTGGGGCAGAGGGTGGAGGCTTACCCCTGCTCAACGCTGGTGTTAGGCCTCTGTCCAGACACAGACTCAGAGCTGTCCACCAGGGAAGGTACCACCGCTAGGAACCTACAGAGATCAACAGGGAGTCAACAACAACCATGGACTTCTGCAAACCACAACCATATCTTACTCATACTGATCAAAAACATGAGGATCTCAAAATTTATGTAGATACACTACAGATGAGGCGTAAAAGGAATACCTCTGATAAACTTTATTGCGCACTCCTTTCTGGAAGGCCAGTAGATAGTTTCGGCCATCGGCTGAGAAGACCTCCACTGCCATGGGCTGGAAGGAGAGAAGAGGAGGAAATACCAGACACAGGTTTACACACAGGGGGCATGGTAATGCTAGGATCAGTTTGGACCAAGTGGGTTTGAGTGATTATAGTTTTAGGTAGTGTGGAGCGGTGCCCACCTGCAGCAGGTAGCGTCTCTTGTGCACCTCTTTGATGTCCTCGTAGGCAAAGATGCTGCAGGTTCTTTTGAGCTGGCTCTGGCCCTGTCTGGCTCCTCTCGGGATGATGGGCTCGTGGAGGCTGTGAACAACACACTGTGTTTAGGCAATGCACTCCTGCACAACTACAGGGCAAGGGTAGCTGTGGGTTGTATTGATATTGAGTCGAGACAAAGAGAGGAAGGTTAAGGGCAGGTGGGTAGGGTGAGGGGAGAGGAGGGCAGCGGTTGTGCAGGGTGGGAGCTGAGGAGAGCAGTGAAGGGCAG
>KN508188.1:0-21778 GCA_000787155.1 Scartelaos histophorus | reverse complement strand
CCAGCTCCGAATGCGGCTGTTGTCCGCCAGAAAAACACGACCAGACAGAGCCTTGAGGTCGATTATCACGCTCAAATAACGTGGGTTGTGAACGATAAACAAGAGGTAAGGTGTCGGTCTCTTGCCCTGTCACCAAACACACACTTTGGGCATATCCTGTCACGGAGGTTCCAGAGCTCAGCCTGGGAAACGCGCCTTTTCAGATGGTCGCTTGAGTAGGTAAAACATGTACACAGCTTATTACAATGCAGCAGACATATCGAAAGACGGGGGCTACTTTTGCACACACTTGGAACTAACAAACTATTATTAAAAGAGCAACATCAGTGATCAGATTATGGTATGTACAACTACAATGTTACTACAGTGGTCTTCAATTGAGCATACTCCAAGACGGGATGTAGGTCATGAATTAAAGACTGTTTCATACACAATGTGACAGCTCGCGTCTACAGTATCAAATAGTTTGTGAATAACTACAGTCTTGTTTGGCCTCAACTGTCTATATGCTTCTCCTAACCCCCTGCTGGCTGGCTGTCTCACATTAACTAGCCTAGTTAAACAGTCAAATAGCTGAACTGTAGCGTTTTCAAATGACAAAGACATGGGGGCATCATAGACGTGACCAAAAGTCTTGTCTGTAGAACCACAAATCTGTAATCCCACAGCAAAACCTCAAAATCATTTCCGTCTGGCAGGCTATAGCACTGCCTTGCTGGCTAGCCACCAACCACACAGATTTTCCAATTTGCTTTGCATGTAACAGTCGAAAGTCAGTTTTCCCTTACCGTCAGGTCGGGATTGTCGTTGTCACGGTGGTTCACGGCTCGTATGACTCCGGATCGCCAGGACCACCGGCCTATATCACCGATTTCAGGCGGCGCGTCCCCGCTGACACAGAGGAACCGCTTTCCAACCAGCTCCGGCCGAGCCTCGACTGCCATGGCCCTGCGCTAGTCACAACCCCCCCGCAAAAAAACTTCCCAACAACGACGCCCCTACAGACCCGTCATTTACGACATTAAAGCAACTCTAAACGAACCCGACGGTAGAAAGAAAATTAAAAGGTTATTTTGTTGGTAAAAAGCTGGAAAATCCACCCGGGGGATTTAAATGTGTAGCAGTCTCCACCCGCCGAGCGTCAGGATCTTTTCTCTGCGCGTGAAAAAACCGTGGAACACTGAACCGCATCACCGCCGCCATCCATAGTTGTGTTTCTCCGCAAGATCCGTAAGCATTCACAGACCACAGCCAGGATGTCTCCTTCCGCACAGCCGCACCGCACTATTTTCACTCTTGCTCCACTGTTTTTCCACACACGTCCATACAACTTTTTTCAAGACCAACAGCAATAACTAGTCTTTCGTGTAAATGCAATTGTGAAAACGTAACGAATTCGTAAAGAAAAGTCATTAAAAAACAGTCAAATTACAGCCAGTGTCCTGACTTTTGATATCATTCTTCAGTCTGAAATTACGTGGTTGTTTTTTTCAATCCTCACTCACTGATGAATGACACCAGTAACCAAAATATGTTTTTGTCTGCAATTGATAGTAGTTAACTTTAAATGACTGAAAAGAACTAACAAAATCTAGTGTAACTGGGTCTAATGCTAACTAATGCTTCTATAGTGTAGACATTTAAGCGCTGTTTTGGGTAAGAAAGGGTTTCATGTGTTATAGCGGAGTCACATTGGCTTCCAGGGCGAGTGCGCGGCTGCTTCTCGTCTGTTCTTCAGCTGAGGGATCTTAAGGACACGGCCGAGGTTCGTGTGTGAGACGCAGCCCAGCAGAGCCACCTCCGGGGAGAGATGGGAGCGGGACAAAGGAAAAAGCTATACGTCTATAGGCTCAGCACGTAGACGGGCGTGAAGGAGCAGATCAGGTAACGTCCTCCTCGTGCTGGAGACTTTCTGGGGAACACGTGACCAGCTCGTTACTGTGGATCTATCCATTTTCACTGGCAAAACTGACGTCAATTCTGTTAAGCTCTAACAAACAAAAACATACATTTATAGATAGGCTTATTATACCCTGGATGAGATGTTACACATGGCTACACATGGGCTGGTGTTTGTTTAATCAGGTTTAAAGATTGTTGGGCCTGTGTCGATTTTTCATATTTTCCATATTTTCAAGATCCCCAAATCCAGATGACAAATTTCTCCCTGAAGAGTATAAAAGCTAACAGTCTAACATTGTAGAATTTATGTGCAAGCTTTTTATTCATTGTCACACTTGTAATGGCATGTCACTCATGTAGCCACAGCTGCCCTGGGGCAACTGTACCTCTCTGACTTGCACTGCTCACTCAAACAACAGATTCAGACAGGCATGGGTGCAGTGTCCTGTGCCCTAGGACACAACAACAGTATGGTAAGAACTGGGGCCAAATTGCTAATCACGTGGCCACCTTGCTCCTGTCATCCCACCACAAGCCTTTTATACAGAGCTAATGCTGTTGAGTGAGAAATCATGTTCATTTATTTTAGGTTGTGACAGGATCAAATTGACCTGATAAACTGCTCATGAACTGTGACATTATTTTTCTTTTGGCATTAAGGTGTATCTTTTATCTTGCTGTTGTATCCCAGACTGTCCTATTTGACCATCTGTGAAGGTGCATGAATGAATGTGGCTGAAATTCCTTTACACAGTGAATAATGCATGTGTCTGTGCAGTGTGTTGGTCATGTATTTTTCAGTGGTACAGCGGATGGTGGTGGAGGGGAGAGGGGCTGTCATCCACCGGTCCCGACCAGACACTCTATATGTGACCAGAAAGGCTCCTCTGAGATGTGCTCACATGGCTGCACACCACTGTAGCCGCTGTATGAATAACAAGTAGGTCTGAACTCACCACCCCCTTCTTTCTCTCATGCACGCTCATACTGGCTACACGCGCCGCATACAAACCTCTGCTATCACAAAGAAACCCACAGTGAATGCTTTAATATTAGTCTCTATCTCCGCTATTGGCTGAATACTGAGTGATGCTGTGATGATCATAGTAACATAAAGAAAAAGTAATAATAGTTGATTTATATATACATTATTAAAGCCATTAAAAATGTTCATAGTATTCAAAATTCAAAACCAAGCACAGTGTTGCATACGTCACAGTAAAGTCCAAAGTCTTATCATAAAATAGCACAACTAACAGCCTAGTGGATTGCTGAATATATAAGCTAATATGTAAAGGGTAAAGGGTAACAGTCACATTACTGACTAATTTAATACATTTTATTGGTTGAATAGAATTATTATAATAGAATTATAATTATTATTGTTGTTTGTTTGTTGTATCTTTTAATATTATTTATTACAAATTTAATGTCAAGTCACGTGAGCAAACCTGGTTGGCCAATCATAATGCGCAATTGTTGTAAACACATGAGCGCAGCCAATAGGGCGCCTGCGCAGGTTTTTCCTTCCTGGTGACGTTGCTGCTACCCAAGTCCCGTACTGGGGCAGGAACTGTGAAGCAAAGTGCGAAGAGAACCTGGAAGGACAACGGTGAAGACCCGTGAAAGAGCTCGTTTGGTCATGACTGAAGGGACTGACTCATAAGGCACTGGTTTTCTGATTTACTAGGTTTTATTGGAAGTGTTCGCGAGGAAGTAGCGGTGTGGGATCGCGGATTTTTTGGCTGAAAAGTTTGCATCTCGACAGGCGCCAGTAGCAGAGGACGGCTTCTGCTCTCGCTATTGTTGCCACCTCTTCGCACAACAAAAGCGAACAGGATGGTGTCCTGGCTAATCTCGAGGAGCGTTGTGTAAGTATTAGCTCATCAATGATCGAGGAAAACAATGGGGTTGATCTCTTTGCAACCTGTATGACTTTAGGCGAACGGCGAGCTCGCTGAGCTAGTCCTGCGACGAGTTTGCCGACCTGTCTGAACCATGATTTCACACGTGAGCTAGCGTCACAAACTTCAGATTTAACCCGAGTGTTTACAGAGCTGGGATGTGCTGGGGTCGTGGGGGTCGCAGTGGAAGTGCTGCTCCTCGTCCCGCGGATCGCCAGACGCACCTAATGTTGTAATCAGATGTAACACGTTTGAGTTGGGGTGGACCTTTGCACTTGGAAAATGTGTCATGCCACAAATGAAACCGTCCAGCTCTGTGCATTGTAGTTATGGACAGAGTTCACGCATAACCCCATTTTCTATTTTGTGGCCTAGTATCGTTGTGCAGTCTTGTAAAATGCACTGACTAGCAAAAATATGATGTCTGAAATGCCTTATAGCGCTTTGTTGAATATTGATGAGGATATTTTCAAAGTTTAAGTGAAAATGATAGAGAAGTTGTTAACATGGGGCAAATTTGCTTTTATGCTAATTTATTACCTACAGTTTTTATGGGGAGGGTTGGTTCACTGGTAAACTACCCACTTTTGCCCCTAGGCCCATATAGTTCTTGCTGTACTGAACAGTGCTGTTATACAACATAATGGAGGACAGGAATGTGCATGAGGAGGGAGTGGCTCTGGAAATTCTCTCTTTTTGTATTGCAAGTGTGATGTGTCACAACAACATTCTTCATGCCCTGTCAGTTCACTAGACCTGCTATACAGGTACTACTAAGCTAGAAGTGTAGGGACTTTTATTTATAGTGGTTTTAAAACCAAAATAACCTGAAAGATGGTCATTTTTTGACTTTCTACTTAAAATAGTGTTGTACATCTTTCAAGCTAAATGAACTGGTCAATTGCAGTTTGCCTTTAAACAAATGAGATGCAGCTGCAGGTACAGGTAACACAATAATAATTGCCTTGTTGTCTAGTATAAAGGTTTTCCCAATGCCCCCTCCTTTACTCATTAACTATTATTCATTTACTCTCAGCACTCTTAACACTCATCGTGATTAGCTTTAAAGCCAATCCAGACCATGTCATTGGGTGGACTAATGGATACAGGGCTGCTAAACAGTTCTTATATGGTTCTCCACTAACCAATCATCCACTTACCACAGACATAAGTCTGGCATGATGTGTCCTGCCCAAGGACATGACAACAGTATCCACTATTCGGTCTGGACAAATGCTCTAAGCACTGAGTCAGTTCTACCCTGAAGAAAGATAAACTTATGTTAACACTTATGTTATTTTTCTTTTTTATTTAATTACAGAAAACAAAGCATTGTAAACATGTAGTAACCAAGTCCTTCAAAAATACCATAAGCCAATTTAAAACATATGTATAGTGTTATAGAGTGAACATGTATACCAGAAGTAAAGGCACACTTTTGAAGTGTGAGAAATGGGAACATGTGGAGGCTGGAGTGATGTATGTGACATAAGAGAGTGGTGGTAACCTGAGTGCACCTGTGGGGGTCCTGTTTCACACACTGAACAAACACACTGGTGTCTCGAAATCAGTATGAGGGCACAGATTCAAATGGATGTTTAGTCGGACTGCTAAAAATACATTATTCTCCCCGCAAATGAGAAGCTGTGGGGTTTTTAAAAAGGGATGAATATTTATATACTCTGAGCTTGTTTATATCAAGTCTTTTTTAAGTATGTAGTTTCAAAATTTAGCCTAAAGTCTTGCTCCTTACCAAGTAGGATTTAACGACTGACATGCCCTTGGACAGTCTAGGCCTGAAATAAGTGAATCATTTCATTGCCACTAATTGATTATTGATATAAAAATCAACCAATTTGAATAATCATTGTCATATCTAGAACAAGCCATTTTCCCAGAGATTTTATGATCACACAGTAATTACATGGTAAATATGGACATTTTGTGTTTTTGACGGTGACCCAGACAAAGCACAAGTGGTGCAGCCTGAGGCCGTCCTGATGGAGAGTGTTTACCGACAAATAACACTAAAATTTCCTGTGTATTTCCTGCTCTGTCTGAGTCATAAAACCTCTCCTCTCATTGCATGGCTTGTTTTGTTCTTTGTATAATCCAAATAACGATTATTTGATTTCTAAATGAGTTCACTATTATCACAGTAATCATTTAGTTGGGATTAATTGATTAACTTGTTTCAACTCTAGTTTCAGGCAATTATTCATGTTTACTGTTACACTGATGGCTGTTGAACATTTATTATATTATTGTGCGTGTCTTCAAAACCTTACCTATTTGATAAACAAATTTTGTGAAGCCCTGTGTCAACTCCTGCTGTGATGTTGATTTACACAAAATATACACATACCGTCTAGGGAGATGTTGTGCATGTATATGAATTACACTACTTTGTTTAGGCCTTTCTTTACTATAAAACCCATGTGACCTTTGTGTTAGTGAACTGTGTGGGACAGCAGAACTATGTGAACCTCTCTGAGCGAGGGACCCAGTGTACAGAGCGCCAGGCTCTGCTCTGCACCATTTGCTGGAGCAGCACTTTTCCCAACAATCTCCCTCTTGTGTTTTTGGGGGAAAAGTCATGGAATCAGATCTCTCTCCTTAGGCTCAAACCAGATGTTGGAGTCGTGTCCCAGCCCGCCTCCCCTTTTACTGTTTCTCTTCTCTGTCCTGGAGCCTGCTCTTGGTTTGACCCACCTCCCCCCTTCTCTACCTCCCTTCTCTACCTCCTTTCTCTCTCACTGTCTCTCTCACTCTCTCTCTCCCCTCTTATTCTCTTTCTCCGTTTCCCTGTATGCCGTGTGTCTGAGGTGGGGAAGGGCCTGTTTTTTCAGCTGCAGTGGACAGACAGAGGTGTTGAAACCAGGACAGAGGAAATGAGCAACATAGGAGGAAGCAAGGGTGGGTTTTAGATGTGGGTCTCAACACTATAAGGGATATACATTGTACAAATGATTTGTGTTGTAGATGTAGTGTGGTTCACATACTCTACAGTCAAAAGAGGTGTATAATGAAGTGTATAGTGAACTGTAATGGAATCGATATACAGTAATTTAAAATATAATCAATAATTTGTCTTGCCTTGTCTTTTCCTTCCTTTGCCCTTTGTCTTTAGCACAATAGTGTTTATGACTAACCCTGAACCTATAACCTATATATGAATCCCTGTATCTCCATACGATTTAGCATTAGCAAATCCTATACAATCATTTTTGGTTCAAAGCGTAATCATACCTTCATCATGTAAAAAGTAGAAATCATAAATGGTCAATTGTTATAGTGGCATATATTATTTAGCTTCATACCTAATTTTGAGCACAGTTCCTGTAATACATATTGCTCCTACTTTGGACAATGATCTTTTTGGTTGATCCAGGAACTGTTTTTCTGGTTTTATTATGTAATAGCCAGAGATATAATATTATATCAAATTCTTACTCCATCTTTTGTATCATCATGTATAAAATAAATCATTAAAATTTGAAGTTATCGACTTCTCTTATGACAATCAGCATTACTATAACAGCATTACTGTAAAATGCTGTTATTTTGGTATTATTATTATTACTCGTCAATAAAAGTCATATCTGTTTCCACAAAAGGGAAGACAATTGTGGTACTCTATGGGAGTAGGTAGAAGTTCAAATAAGTTCCACCACCTATCCTTCTGTTACAGGTGGGTTTACATTAACTTTTATCTCAGAGAAGTATGCTTGGATGTTTTTTATTTATGGTTGTACAAAATCATGTTTAATAATTTTATATGATTTGGATAAATGGATAAAATATCTTGCACTTTGATATTCACAGTTTAATACTGAGGGCAGCTGAATGCCTCCAGTCAGTGTCAGTGTAGTTAGTGGGGATTTGTATAGATGTATTAAATCTATACAATGTAAAATTAATTTTAAGTAGATAAACTGGTCTGTCTCAAATACAGTGACTGTAGTGCAACTCCACAGATGATTCAAAGCCAAAGACCTGAATCTGCTGAAGTCTGGAGCACGATGGAGCGTTTCCATGGTGACGGCAGCAGCCACACTGTGTTCTTTGTGCTGGTCAGAGCTTCTCCTCAGCTCACAAACACGCTGCTCTCATTAACCAGCTCCGGCCTCAGCCCTTTGTTAAACAGCACGAGCTACACTGGCACAGATGTAGCCGTCATGGGAGAGTCTGGAGCCTGCTGGTTTCCACGGCAACTCAAGCCAAATAAACCACTATGGAGTCGGTCACATGGTACACACCAGACTGTTGGGCTGTTGGTGTGGACCAGTGTATATAGCTTGTATATAGCTTCATTCATATATGTCAGAACCTGTGATTCCCACATATTAGGGCTGCTTTAGTTGGGTTTGTTAGGGGCTTACACCTGGTCCCTGCAAATGGATGTCAGACGATTATAGTCTGTCTGTATACTGTGCATTGTGCATTGTGTAGGTCGGTGTATCCAGTTACCATGACCCCCAACAGTGAAAATGGAGGACGAGGATGAATGCAGCACTGGCAGCTATATAGCGTCAATAATGTATTCATTCTTGATGATGTGGGCAAAGTTATTATAATTTGGTATGGAATACCACACCCTTTGTTACTGTGATGTGGTGGATTGCAACTGTATATAGTTGACTTTATTACAAAGTCTAATGACAGTGTGTTGTGTTTTTATTCATAGGCTGCTGTTTGGAACTCTCTATCCAGCTTATTACTCTTACAAAGCTGTCAAGACCAAGAACGTCAAAGAATATGTATGTATCACAATATTTAAAAAATATCATGCAGTGTTTGTGTCTTTTGATGTATAGTAATCTCCCAATACAGGCACACAGACACTTGTATGAAAACACAATCCTTTGAGTTTATTTACACTGAAGAATACAATTGTGTTTGTATATGCTTAGAGAAGTTGTAATAATGTATATCAATCAAATGTATATTTATTCTGCAAAGTAAGACAAAACTGTTAACTTAATTTATTTTTCTATCAGAGCCTTTCAATAAAATGTTTTAGCATCTGTAGAAACAGAGACAGAAATGGTAATGTCACTTTTAAAAGTTGTATTATATTATAATATTGCTGGTGACGTAGGTGCGGTGGATGATGTACTGGATTGTATTTGCACTCTACACCGTAGTGGAGAC
Source organism: Scartelaos histophorus (assembly GCA_000787155.1). Taxonomy (NCBI): domain Eukaryota; kingdom Metazoa; phylum Chordata; class Actinopteri; order Gobiiformes; family Gobiidae; genus Scartelaos; species Scartelaos histophorus. The sequence goes on along the minus strand of KN508188.1, from coordinate 12,818 downwards.
CATCACTGACCTAACCCTCTCATGGTGAGTTAAACTAAATTAATATAATCAGCACAACTTTTTTTAAAAAACATTTTGGACTAAATCTAAAAGGTGCCTTATGTCACTTTTCTGATGGAGGTTGCCCTGTTTGTCTCATGGAGATGTTATTTCTTTGCCTTCAATGTTAGTGGTACTGAGCATCCATCAATCTTGTGTTTATTTAATTTCAGATTTCAATTTTTTTGCCTTCAAAATCCAATTTAGTTTTTGGTGGCACTGAGTGCTTGTTACTATAGGGGTTGATAAGTTTAATGCCATATGGAAAATAAAAATGTTAACCAACAAAATCTAAAGAAGAAGGTGGCGGACACTCCACCAGAAATGTTACTTATTGCACATTTTAAATATGTTTAGTTCCAGCAAACAAATCCTATGATCCTTATGGTGTTTTCTCAGGTTCCCCCTGTACTATGAGCTGAAGGTGGCGTTTGTGATCTGGCTGCTCTCTCCATATACACGTGGAGCCAGCCTCATCTACAGGAAGTGCCTGCACCCACTGCTGTCGTCCCGAGAGAGGGTACGATGGGCCCTTTGTGTGGACTTGGATGTGTTCTTTCATTGGGCTGAGCTGTTTTCTAAAAGTGCTGTGTATTTCTCTTTGCAGGAAATAGATGAGTACATTGTGCAGGCCAAGGAGAGGAGCTATGAGACCATGGTGAACTTTGGGAAACAGGGCCTGAACATTGCAGCCACAGCTGCTGTAACTGCTGCAGTCAAGGCAAGTGCTCTCAAATGCAATTAATAAATTATTGGTCAATTATATTAGATTGATAGTGATATAGAGGTTGTTTTGAAATGAAAAGGAGAATTATTTGAATCAAAATGTTTTAATTGCAGAGTCATTTGGGTAAAATTATATAATCTTGTACAGTTTTACACTACTCTTTAACATGTGGGGTCATGAGACAAGTTATTTTAAAGGTGCACTATATAACATTTCTAGTGGAGGTCCACCACCTGCTTTTCTGCAAGGAACTGTTATTCCTTTGTCTAGAAAGGTTTAAAATATACTGTGAAACAGTCTATCACAAGAGAGACAAGCAGGTTGCAGCACTACACTACATTATAATTCATAGCTTTCGAGATTCGCCCCTATTCACAGAAGGAATTACTGTTTTTGACCCGTAGAAACACCTGTAGTGCAGAAATGATAGATGGATATGTTTAATGTCATACCATGGAACATCCAGGCAACATCTCCATGGAGACAAGTAGATAGCGGACCAGCAGAGAAGCCGGTCATTTTCTCTATACCGTATTTTTCGGGCTATAAAGCCACTGGATTATAAGGCACAGTATCAAATAATATGTCAGTTGTGTCATTGTCCACACATAAGGAGCATTGGATTATAAGGCGCAATAAGCAAAACAAAATGTGTGTCGGATAAATCGAACTTTATTCAGGTAATTTACAATAGCTCTTAGTTTGTAGCTAACACAAAAATACAACTTTAACAGTTGGTGATGGGCATCAAACACATGCCCGGATCCCTCTCAACATTGTTCAGTTTTAAACACAAAAATACAAAACCTGAAATCTGCATGGTGCATGTCTCTTAACAGGTGCATTTTGGGTCCTTGTACAGCACACGACAGAACTACGCCCTATACACATAGGGCATAGTATTACAATTACATATTACTCCTCCTGACTCGCGGAGTAATATGTTATTAGCCGTAATGTGTACAACATACAATTGGTTCGAAGTTAGTAAACACAACCAAAGGTCATACATAAGGCCACTGGATTATAAGGCCACTGTTGATTTTTGAGAAAATGTAATGATTTTAGATGCGTCTTATAGTCCGAAAAATACAGTAAATGTAATTTGTCAAATATAGTATAGTTGTCAGTACCATGTACACATTTACAAAAATCTTGCACCTGCCATTTTTGAGAGCCCATGTACACTGCACTAACTAGTCAAGTAGTACATTAGTTGATAGATTTATCCCACTAGTTTTGAAGCAGCAGGTGTGGACAGGGAAGATAATGGCTGGCATGAGGGTCCCAACAGGAGCAATGCTTGGGTGAGGGAGTAGGGGGTGGGAGTTGGAGGAGAGGGGTTTCATCAGCCTTGCGTGAGACTGGAGAATATCACATAATCCCTGCTGATCTGCCTCCGGCCCAGTGCACCAGCTAATCCAACGGCACATCCAAGTCACATTAATCCTGTTCACTGCAACACGCCTAGAGCCAGCAGGGGTTCAGATATTTTTACATTATCTTGTTTTATTGGTTATGTTTCAGGAGTATTGCATATTTGATTTAACTTTTGACTGCGTTCAGACGGTGCCAGATTGCAAAATTAGAGTTAAACAAACTTTATTGAACCACAAGGGAAATTATTTAGACACAGTAGCTCACTCATCACAAATATAATAAGGAGCAAAAATATAATATGTAGTCCAGTTTATTCTTCAGTCTTCTTGACCATGTTAGGATAAAAAGTGGTTTAAATAATCAAAGTGGTGGCAAAAAATACCGTAATGTTAAAGATGCACTATGCAACTTTACTGGGATCCTCTTGTCTCCATGGAGATGTAATTGAGTTTGGCTGGTCTAATCTGTGGACCAAATTCACAGTAATAGTGCATGTTTCTCCATGTATTTTTGAGCAATGATGTGTAATTGCTTTAATGCCATGCTGTGGAAATTTCAAAGCAGTGCAGTAACTCCATGGAGATAAGCAGGTAGTGTACCCTTTATCAAAATATTTACATAGTGCATGTTTAAGTTTACGACCACACACAAGCACACAGGATGATGCTCAGTGCCCAATATTGTGATTAATATCTCCATTAGATATGAAGTTATATGTTTTATTTATTGTTATTTACAACAAAGAATATAAAATATCTAAAAACAGCTGTTGTTATGACTAGCCTCTGAAGGATAATCCAACTGCTCACATAATAAAAATATTAGAAAGCACTGGTTGTAGAAGTTAGCACTGAACAGAACAGGGTAGTGATGCTATAATGATGATTGCATACAAAACCTAACAGCTGTCACTCCCACTGCAGTGTGCCATGTGAAGGAGCAGCCCGTGGAGGTAAAGCATGGTGCCTGTTCCATCTTCTCATATTTTGGTTCTTGTCCTTCATGTCCCCATAGACCTGACCTCCGCATGTCTGCATTTTTCACTGCATTACGCCACACAATTCAAACCATATCATAGTAATAATATATAGTGTGCATCCTGGATGTCATTAAGCCTAACCATTGTGTGGTTCAACGCATTTTATGTCTGCAATCATAATAATCAATTTTGTAGTTTTATTTCAGTTATTTATAAATTAATCTATAATGTGGTTGAAAAAACAAAATTGATACCCTGATACTAAAACTAGTATCGAAAATTCTTACTCTCTTTGAACAAGTATCAATACTGTAAAAGATCACATAAATGGGAAAGAATTTTAAAAATCCTGAATACTTTTTGAATGGCCTTGTTCTTTATTAAAAATAGTATAAGACCACATGTTATTAAAAATATACCTCTATTTTGTGCTGAAAATTACATTGTTTTGTGTAAAAATATAATATAAATATAAATAATTATTGTGTCAAAGTATTTAGGTTACTTATTATCTATGAACATGTAGAGTCTCTCAGTTTGATTTGAGATGCTTAAACCTTGTGTTGTGTTGTGTTTAACAGGGTCAGGGGGCCATCACAGAGAAGCTTCGGAGCCTGAGCATGCATGACCTGAGCCAAATCGGCCAACGCGACGAACAGGGAAACCAACTTTACCCCTACAGCTCCCAGGCATCCAACCCGGCAATGAGGAGGGCCCTCAGCACAGATACTACTGATGGGGACGGTAAATATACTCTCAAAACTCTGACAGGAGTTTCAGGAGACTGAGGAAATACTAAATTTACAAATAAAAACTTAATGGATTGGTGCTAGCCAAACAAAACACCTAACATAAAAAATAGGGAATGCGGTTTACAAGGCCTGTGTGTAGTGTTGGAAAATAGAAAGAGTAGAGCAGGGGAGAATGGAGGGAGGAGTACTCTAGACCAGCTTTTATCAAAAGGAGCTTGTCTGCAGCTGCTAACAGGAGGTCATGTGATGTGGCAGCGGGTCACATGACCAGACTCTTACTACAGTAATGTAATAGCCTTAAATCCAATGTGTGGTTCACATGACCATCATGTGAAGATGTCAGATATCACCAAAAAAGTTGAAGATGTTTAAAAAACAAAAGAAATGCATATTAAGGCATGTTTGTGCTTTGCCACACTGCCCTCTGCTGGTATTCTGCCAGGTAGCAAAAAAAATCTGTTAAGCTTTTTGCTGTTGGATCTATGGTTGTCAGTCTATACCCAGATACTAATCAATACTATAACTAGTGTTGAAACTATATACTTATTTTAACAAGTACTGATACTGAAAAAAACATAAATAATTTAACTATGATCCTGTCCTATATCAGAATTATTAAAATACCTCAGTAGTATTAGCTCAGTTATTTGTGTAAAATTAAATTATATTGACTATGATAAGAATGTGTGTTATTAATGTGGTATTGAGGAGTGAGTCTGTTCCCTAATATCCAAAATGGGGTTTGAAATTCTAATATTGTTACAACACTAGTTGGATCCCCATAATGACAAACCTTTAACTGGCCGTTTATTTATATGAAACAAAGTACATAAAGCTAATGAGCTTTATGTACTTTGTTTCAGAGTACTTCTATGAGCCTGATGAGCGGACGGATGAGGAGGGAGACCCCACATTCTCTGAGGATGAAGCTGTGACTCAGAAAGGACTGCGGCGCTCTCAGAGTGTAAAAATGACACGCTCCAAACTACGCAAAGATGTAAGTGCTCAAAGTGCTGCTTCTAACTCAACTCAAGTAAAAGTACAGGAAGAATGCATGTTTCTCAAGGTATTTTGAAGCAAAGTTGAAATTTACTGCCATACTGTGGATTTCAAAAGATACAGTGGTGTGTCTCCACCTGAAAAGTGCACCTTTAAACCCACAGATGGTCAGAAGCACACACGAGAAAACAGATGCACATTAATGCTTGATGCCCAATCTTTGGTTTAACCTCCAATCTTTCTCTCATGTAAAATAATATTTTAATTTAGATTATTTTTATTTATTAATATTTAAACCAGATAATATCTATGTTGTAACTGCTGTTGACATTACACATATGTGCTACCATCCACAGGCCAGATATGGATCGCTGAAGATTAAAGGGAAGAAGAGGCCAGGACTAAACTCTGTCAACTACATGTAAACACCACAGGCAGCATCAGCTTCTCACTACTCTCTGATTGGTGGATCCTGGTCTCCAATGACACTAGCCGCTCTCTGGTTTGTGGATTTGAGTGTCTGTTGTGTCAGTCTGTTTTAATGCTGACATGTTTTAATGAACTGAGATGATGACAGAATGTTGAATTTGACTTAATCATGAGTGCTTCTATTTCTTTCATGTTTTTATATTTTGTTGTTGTGCAAGTTGTCTTTTATATCTTTACATCCACAATTAAGAAGAAACAAACTTGACCCAAAATCTATTCAAAACATCCATATATGTTTTGTATATATTCTGCTGTATTTTACCTGTTTCTTATGTGTGTGTTTTCAGGGACTTGTTTACAAACATGAAAGAAACAACTGGTCAGCCACCACACATATGTCCAGGTGGCTCTATACAGTCTTTATGTCTTTTAGTCTTTTTAACATGAACTTGGGCTGTCTTTGGTGTGTCCTTGCTGATTGTGTTGGAAGAAAACCCATAAAATGGGTTTATTTTTTAATTGCAAAAGTCTTTTCCTGTACGCTTTGATACTGCTTTTGGAGTGTTTTTGTTATAGAACTTTGCACATATAGCCTCAGTAGAAGTTGTTGATGCTGACGCTGCTTGTCATTTCAGAGGCTGAACTACTCATAATCTCCCGTTACCACAGCGATATAATGTCAAGAAAAACAACCAAATATAGGAGTGTTTTTTAGATTTTGTGCTTTCTAAATGCATATTTTTGTAACTGATTTAGTAAACCAAAGCTAATTCTAATGCTTTTTATGCAGTGTGGATTACTGCAGTTTAATAAAACCTTAGGAGCGCTTGCTCCAACTGCTTTTGTGTTTCCTTCATGTATAATTGAGCTCAGTGAAGTTTAAGTCTAGAAACATAAATACATGTATCCTTTAAACATGACAATCTACAAGAGATACATATTAAAACATTGACAATAGAGGACACTTACTCAGACTTTACAGTACAGAGTTTATTATGTCAGACATAAAGTAATTTCATAATCAGATCTATTACAAATGAATAACATAATAAACTTAATTTGATTAAATTGTTACAATTGCTTGAGTAAAGACTGTTCAATAATTTTACTAATCATTACCCACACAGCAGACTGGACTGGCACTGATCTTCCAGGCAGTGCAAAGTATTCTGGGAAGTGTATGTGTGTTGGACATGACTATTATAAACCATTATATAACTTTAATTGTTTCTATAATAAATATGCCACCATAGATCCCTCTTCTGTGGTGCACAGGTTTGAGGTCAAAACCACATTATTATAGCAAAGAAGATATTAATGGCAGAACATATATCCCTGAACAGCAGTAATCCTCCGAGGGGCAGATGTGAACAGTCTGACGTACAAAGAGTACTCTGATGCACCAGTGGTCAGAAAAAACTGTACCACAGTAAATTTAATGGTAGTCCAATACAACATTGAAAACAGACAGATTTTCTGAAGTGTATTTAAGTTAAGAAATGCCATGTCCTTCTGTTTGTCTCTAACTATTCTCATAATCAAATTACCGGATATTAAATCATACAACTGTAAAATAAGCCTTGGTTAATATTAAAATGTTTCAAGTATGAAATAAGTTACAACCATCAAAAAGTGGCTTTGATGCTTTTTCTCTTCAGCTGAAACTGATTTCCAATCATCTGTATTGGTTTCTTTTGCAGAAAAAAAGAAACCTGCAGCACCTGCAAAAACAGTAGCAAACAGTTTGACTTTTCAAGCTGCTGCTGCATGTACATTGATTAATACATTAATCTTCTAAATTAATTAAAATAAACTCAAATAAGAAGTTGTTGCAGGCTGCAGCGTTAACAAATTATGGGTATTTGCTCCCAACAATTATCACATAATGCAAGCTCCTGGACCTAGTTCAGACTAAACTGACCTCTGACCCTTCCTACGCATGTGTATATGTCACAGTTTGTCTGCCTCCAGCAACTCCCTCAGTTCATTCTGAATGTCTTCGGGCAGCTCAAGAGGAGGGAGATCGTCCAGACAAAGGTCCTCCTGAGCGGGCATCTCCAGAGGAGGAAGTGTAGGAATGGCAATCTCCTTCCCCGTACACCTCTTTTCATGCCCCACTCCTGTCCCCATAGCGCCCCCTGGCTGTGGCAGCACCCACAGCTCAGAGCGCTCCACGAAGTCTGCAGCCTCAGACTGGAGCCGTGCATTCTCGATCCTCAGCCTGTCGTTCTCTGTGGTCAGACGCAAGTTCTCATCCATTAGGTGCTCCACCAGCCGCCGCAGGTCCTCGATGGTGGTCTGCTGCTCTTCCAGGCGCGTCTTGTCATCTTTGGTGGTCTTTGAGCCAGAGCAGGGCTGCGGTGCTGGAGGACCTCCACTCTGGCGCGTCTGCAGCTGATACAGAAGAGTGTCATATTCTCGATCTCTGCACCTCTCACGGGCCCCGATCTCAGCACATTGCAGTTGATCTGAGGTCTGGGGTGTGGACACAGAGGGGATTGTTCGGGCTTTGGTGGCCTGTCTTCTGGTCTCTCTCTTCCAGCGCTCTTGAATCAGTCTCTGCTGTTTAATATGGGCATCTCTTTGCAGCTCCATGGACAAACGAGCCTGTAAGCACATAAAACCAGAGTTAGTCCCTGAGTACTTCACTTTTGATACTGTAGAATTCTGCAAATTGTTTGATGGATTTAACTAAGGAAAGGAAGGTTCTCAAAGCTGAAAATTATTAAATGTTAACACAAGGCTGGTTCAAGGAGCATGTGAGGAACCTGTTAAATCAGTACAAATGGACTTCATTTATATGCTGCATTTTTTAAATCCATCTTTACATGATATTATGTCTGACTGAATATGTCTAACCTGCTCGACCTGGGTGGTCTTCATTGCATCAGACAGAAGATCTATGACAAAGAAGAAATGGGTTTGACTGAGCATGTTCATTCAATGGTGACAGGGCGTAGCTCTAGAGTTGCTTTACCTGCGGCTTTCCTGTGACACTGAATGGCCTCTTCATATTTCCCTGCAGCGAGCAGTCGTTCAGCCTTCCTGCACTGCTGATGAGCCTGGGACAACAAAAACAAACCAATAATACACGTACAACCTCCTATCTGAGAATCTGAAAATTATACGTTTTGTTTTTATTAGGCTGTAGGACGCCATATTGATTTGGACGTGTACTAATAAGTTATAACGGGGTGAAGTCACTCTGATATCTATTCTCCAAAGGCTCCAACTTAATTTAAATAGCAATACTACAGCAAACACTACGACAGCGATAAGTGATAATAGTGTGACATGCGTACGAATAAAAGAGGCGGACTGAAAAACAATATTGCTTCTGATTTGCTATCGAAAAACACCTCTGACCGTGCTAGCTTTCGTTTAGCTGTTGTAATGTTAGCCTGTTATTGCAACATAACACGGAAACTTACGAGGTTTAGCGGGCTGTCCGCGACCTCCATGGAGTCCAACCTTCGACGGATTACACTACATGAAAGGTGCCGTTGTCCGTCACGCACTGTCATTCGCACTTCTTTTAAAAGAAAGAAAAAATACGAGGAGAAAATTTACTGTCAGAGAGGAGCTGTCGCCTCTTCGGCTAGCACGTCTCCTTCTCCCTCAGCGCAGTCCCTGTTCCGGCAGACGAGGCGCACTGGCGCGTAATGCTGCCCCCTGCAGTTTACTACATGTCACACATCTATTTGATGGAGTCATTGAGGTCATATTGGGATCTGTTAATGCAGAATTTATCTCCTGAAGATCAGTCGACTGACTAGTAATTAGAAGGTTGTAGCATTTGACAGGCATAAGTGTATTTATAGTTACAGTGATATCACTACTGTCTAATTTGAAAGACTTTATGACCTCTTCCATTAAAAGCATGGTTACCCTAAAAATATGGGTTGTAATAACCTGAAGACGTGCTTTTGAGTCCTTAGCTTGTGACTGACAATAAGAATAATAAGACGTAGAACGGATCCGGAGAACAGGGAAGTGCCCCGGAGAGTGTGGTGTGTGGCCACTAGAGGGCGGCAGCAGGCTTGGAATAAGGCGCACTGGAGGAAGCGGTGCGATTGAAAACATTTCCTTGTTTATTTCTTTGTCCGTGTGTCATGTCACTGACCCGCTGGTATTTTTATATCTAAAGCCACCCGTGCTCTGTTCGGAGTCCTGAATGTTGCTGTAGTCCCAGATGCGGTAAGGATCCTGGGATGATCTTACGGAGAACATGCGTCCTTGTTTCTACCACGGCCTCCGTGCTGCTCCTCTTGCTGCTTTATGGAGGCCTGGTCTCACAGCACCGAGCCTCCAGTGCCGCTTTACGGGACTACCAGCTGCTCGGTAGCCCGCTGTACAAGCTGGACCTGTCGTGGCCCCGTAACACCGAGCTGTTTACCGGAGCAGTGTTCGCGGTTGCGGTAAACCAGTACACTGGCGTGGTGTACGTGGCGCAGAGAGGTGAGGGCACTTGACACTTCAATGCAACATTGGGGTTTCATTATGGGGCAGATTTTGGGGTTTTCCTAAAACTTAGGGTTGCTTCTAAAGGCTATTTGTCGTACAAATGGTTTCATGTTCATTCTCTTTTCCTTATTCTTAAATTGCCACATTGTTTGAGGCAACATTGCACAGTGAAACACCTGTAAAACCCTCTTTAAGAATTAGAGAATTACTCATTTGTGAACACTGCATATAACCTTTTGTGGTTGATTCATTGATCCTTCTACATTGCCTCTCTCACAGGTGACAATGTGCCCAAGATGCTGGTGTTCAGCACAGATGGACATTTGTTGATGTCTTGGAACAGCAGCACTCTGGAGATGCCCCATGGTCTGTTTGTGTCAGACGCAGCCACATCCAACCCCACTGTGTGGGTCACTGATGTGGGCACTGGGCCGTACGGACACTGCATCAAACAGTACTCTCCCTCTGGAAAACTCCTGCAGGTGAGCTCTTCTTTCACTTTACTAGTTAATAACAAAGGCTTGTGCTACATATCACCTGTTATTTGTTTATTGATTTAGTAATACACTTTGTATTACACTACAGAAGGAGTTTGATTTCAAGACGTATTTACAGTTTTTTGTAACTGTCACTGTAAAGTTTGAATATTTAAAATAGGGTTCCATGATATTGGAACATTTTGAAAATAAAGAACTGCAATATCAATATCATTGAGATATTTAATGTACTTTCTGACTAAATCATTTGTACAATTTCATTGAGTGTTTCGTGAAATCAAGGCTAATTTTGGACTTAATAAGGAAAATCTTTCAGAAAATCATCTTTATTTAAAATATTCTTTAAAAAATAGTCAATATCACAATATCATGTCAGTCAATATCATGATATCAACACTTTTGTGATATACTGTACAGCCCTAATTTATAACCAATTTAAATAATAATCCGAGACTAAAAAAGGCTGTGGTGTGCGCAGGTCCTGGGCACTCCTGGCCAGCCTGGTTCTGGAGTCAACCCTCTCCAGTTTGACCAGCCTGCAGAAATCTATGTGCATTCATCTGGAGAGATCTACATTGTGGATGGAGATGGGGGATTAAACAACCGCCTCCTCAAACTGTCCCCAGAGCTGGAGGTTCTGTGGATGCACGGGGAGAAGGGGCAGGGGCTGGCGCAGTTCTACATTCCCCACAGTGTGACGGTAGATTCAGCTCAGAGGGTGTGGGTGGCCGACCGCGGCAACAAGCGCATTCAAGTCTTTAACTCTGTCACCGGGGAATGGCTGGGCACATGGGGCAGCTGCTTCACGGAGGACGCTCCTTACTCTGTACGCATAACCCCCGACAAGAAGCATCTGGTGGTAGTACAGCTTAACACCAACCAAATCTCAGTGCTGGAGGCACCTCCTGTAGGCATCATTGGGCAGTGCAGAGTGGAGAGTGTGATCCAGCTCGGAGAGGACACAAAGCCTCACCTGGTGGACCTGGACCTGAAGACTGGAGCTTTGTACGTGGCAGAGATTGGAGCTCAGCAGGCCCAGAAGTTCACTCCGTTCAGCCTGGGAGGCAGTCTTCTGTAGTAGATGATAGTGTTGTCCAATCTGTGCAGTCTGAATAAATATGAATTTTATTTTCAGTTACACTGGTGTAACAGTAATACAATCTGCATGCTCTTAGTGGGGGTTGGGTGGTTGGCATGCCGACTGTGATATGGGCTTGAATAGAGGTGTCCAGGATGCTTGGCTTCAGGTGCAGAGAATAACCATCAGAAGATAATCATGATAGTCATTGTTAATTAATTAATCATTGCATTTAAATACCACCCTTTAAGACACCCAAAGCGCTTCATGGTTGTTCATTCACTCCACACTTAGTAGTGGCAAGCTACCCTGGGGCAGACTTCTGGAAGTGTTTGGTGTTTCCACCGGTCTCCCATTCAAGTACTAATCAGACCCGGCTTTGCTTATTTTTGGAGATCTGACGAGATCGGCTTTAACAAGTTGGTATGGCCACATCAGAGTCACTCCTTCCATTCCTCGTCAGCTCACCTCCTCAGCTCTGTTATGTGCATCTCGGCCTCTCCAAAGGGAATTTTAACTTTTCTGATTGTTGGGCTGTTTCACAATAAATCTGTGTGAAATTATTAATAACTTGAGCTTCACAGGGCATAATTTCACTTGTTTGTATTGTGAGGCATGTTTATGGGCATTATTCATGTGTAGGTTGTAATGTACGTCTTATTTGCACTGGCACAGACGCTCATGTGAGTCACTGTGTATATCTATTATATCTTTTCCTGCTGTTCTCAGACCCGTACACTGCATTGGCATTTTTGTATTTTTTCTAATTTAAAATGTGTGATTTTTTTATTTCATCCCATCATGTATAATATTTAAAATCCATAAATGCCTTACCATAATTGGACTAAATAAATATAATTTTATTGTTTTTGCATTATGGTATATGTTACATGAACAATGATGCCAATTTCCAGACATTTAAACTCTTAAATATTTTAGATTGTCTGTTTAAAGAACACTTGACTTAAAAAAAAATAATAATAATGATATAAAAAAAAAAATTAATCACATCAGGGGCATATTCTTGGTTAAACAACTCCAGCACATGGGCAGGAGGGGGCGCACTTTCAAGACTAAATCTAAAACCCATCCATTGAATAGCTTGGGGCAACTCCTCTTTAGTGTATTCTAAATCTTAATTTACACACAGTATTTCAGGTCATGTCAGGCGCTGGGGATTTTTTATTATGTAGATGTGAGTGTAAGATGATTGCTCATATGTAGTTGAAGAAACATTGGACATATTCTCTGTTATTTACTTTTAAACGGAATTGTTCTTTTATTACCTACTGAGTAATTAAATAGTCAGCAGTCAGTATTATTGGTGTCACCTTATAAACAAATTTTATGTTTTTTCTGTTGCTCTTCAAACTTCCTCTTATCTCTATACATGTCTAGCACCCCCGTGTTTTGTTCTTTTCTATAATGTCTATATATAGTTATTATTATGTATTAAGTATATATATATATATAT